>CM064554.1:0-159474 GCA_032716605.1 Paralithodes platypus
TCAGAGGCTCTAGTTCTTTTTTTATATTTTTCAGTCTCCTACATAACCATTCCGCACCCGCTACGAGTTTTCCCTTCCCTGGTAGTTCATCCTATTCCCATCCCAGATAAATCTTCTCTTCAGCCCTATTCGGTTCTATTCTGTTCTATTGTGCACACTAGTTCTATTCTGTATTCTGGCTAAAATCTACTCTGTCCTTCCTTCCCTGGTACATGAATACCCTCCCTGCATCACGCCCCCAAACACACATAAGAAAAGTCAGGAATATATTTTTAATGTACATTTTATTGTCAGGAAGCAGTCAAGAAGTCGTCGGTGTCAAGTATGGGATATGAGCAGACAGTATCAAGAAGGACAAACGGCAGATGCAGCAGACAGCAGAAAAGGCTAGGCACAGCAGAACGGGTGACAACAGACAGCAGAACGGGTACATCGACAACAGACAAGGAATTAACAATAAGGTAGGAGCGACCTTGCTATGGTTGGTCAAACAAATTTATCTGTTTTGACTAAGATTTGTTTGGTATATTATCTGTCTTTATGAAGATGTTTATGTGTTGAATATATATATATATATAGAGAGAGAGATATTGAGTGAGCTGGAGTATTCATTGGAGTTGGTAGGTAGTGAAGTGTGAGCATAAATTGGCGGATGGTGATAAGTCTAGTTATTGAATATGACTTTATTCAGGTTGAAAGGTGGGATTCAAACGAGATATGGACAGACGAGAGCAAAGCGACTATTGGACACGCATCAACGACTGCCACAGCATCAATGGACCCTTCAACAGTGGAGAGATAAAGCATCATGAGGAGTCGAGAGAGGCACCATTGCAGCGAACAGCGACGATTCGGTGAGCAAAACTATATTGTTGTATGGGAAAAACAGGTCAGTCAGTCAGTCTACCTAACTTCATTAATAAGTCGAGGGGAACAAGAGGCCCCTATAGAAAAGGAAATAAATTAGATTGAGATAGACAACTGTGTCTTCAACAAAGTAGGCCACACTTCATTCACTCTTTGATATATTCCAAATCACCTGCATCAACTTAATTATAATTTTACTTTACATTTACAGTATAGATCTGTATTATTGGAAATATGAAAGCTATTAAATATATTAACAGATAATTAAATTGAAATTTTATTCTTTCACCAATGAAATTATTTGTAACTAGTTGAATTAGATCGTAAATTCAATTTTTTACCAAGAAATTACAGAGATTATTCAAGAGTTGGGCAAACACTGGAGAATAATGGTTAGGGTTAAAATGTACACTTCTAACAGGATTATGCAACACTTTCTCGTAGCAACAAAGCTATTACTGAAACAAATTATCACGCTACAAACAATGCCAGCTGTAGAACAAATTTATCAAAGACTTTAATATCGGTTATCAATATTTACCTAAACAAATGGACCTTGTAAGTAAAGCATTAGGACTGCTATTATTCTAAAGACAGGAGCCATAGGTCTAAAGTTATATCCGTTGTACGAATAGGCTTGAATACCTTTAAAGTAGTCATAAGGAGATAATCCAATTTACAGTACAACAATTTACGCTTTTGAATAGTTATCACTAGGTATGTAGGCTTGACGTTAAGTAATTCTATAACTAATACAAATAAATTAGAAGTACTTAGCCATGGAGGGACTGATAATTGAAGATGTATTGTTCGGATCATGGGGATAACTGCTTAAAACGAGGCATAAGTGCTCATAAAAACTATCTAAAAGCTTACAGAGTCCACCTAGGATTAACATTAACAAATCAAACTTTGGATGGACCTTGGTAACAATTTTGTAATAGATGCCCTGTTCGTAGTCGTCAGTGAAAATTGGGACAGTATCTGACATTATGAGCAGCCTGTTTTACATATTACAGTAGAGGCCTATATTATGGTTCTTTAGTATTTTCAATTGATTTGATAGTTATAAGTTTATCTGGGGTTACTTTGGACACAAGGTTAAACCGATTTCGAATTTACTCAAAGCTGGTCTATGATAATCTTCATCTACAGTGGCATTTATAACTATCCCAGCAGGGTAAACCAACATTTAGTGTGTTATATTGGTCACATTGATACAAGTGAATGCAGTTTTATAATAGATTCAAATCATTATATTTTCTTAGTCTCCAGTGTCTTCCATAACTTATATAAAACTTACTGTATTTACTGAAGACTAAAGTGACTACATATTAATATTAACAAGGGTACAGTCAATATAAATAGTTCGCCGACACTTATAGGACTTTAAACAAATCTGTCTAGGCACAGGTTATTGGAAGCAATTGAGAACTGTCAAAGACATATTTATATAACTTACAATTACACTGTATTTGAGCAGGATTTTGGGCGAACTATTTTAGTTTCGACTAACTAGCAGCATTTTTTATATATCCAACTAAAGGAATGTTCGTACATTTGACAACACTGATATTAGAATAAAACTATGAATTTATAGATCGCATGCAAAGGAATATTTTTGTCTTGAGAATATACTTTTTAGAAGCATATTGATATTGCTAAATCCATCTAAGGATAGAAAGGTACCGAGTTGGAATCCCGTGAGGACCATATGCTTTCATTAGTGTATTCTAGTGCATTGGGGTTTATAGTTGATTAATGTTAAAACGGGGTGTTACTTAACTTTATTTATATCTAATAATCAAGGGAAGGTCGATCTACATACAACTACTGTATTATATTTGGTTTATAGTCTAGTCAACCAAACCTATTTTGATATACTCAAGACCCCTCCTGGGAAACTCCCACTACAAGATGGCCAAGGCAAGTATTCCTCAAGGTTACTTTAACAGACATAACTTCTCAGGATCTTTGAAGATCTACGTAATGTGAGGACTACTGATTCAGACGTGGAAGACTGGAATTCAGTAATAGTCTTAATCATTAATTATTATTATAATTTTACCCAATTTCATAACCCATTTAAGCAGAAGACTTAAATGTGTTTAATCATTGCTACCTCCAGGCGATTTTAGTTAACTTAAAAAAGAACCTGTCAGAATTTGTAGTTTAATTTGGATAATCTTAAGCTCTTGATTCCCCGAGTTTAGTAAATATCTGTCAGTAATTTTGTTTTTGGTTATACTGTCACTATGATTATTTACTTTATCATGGGTACCCATAGACAATTTTACCCAGTTTAGGAAGGACCTGTTTGATTCTAAAGGTAGATATAATGTGTACCCCGTGGATTCCTTGTGGTCCTTAACTGATCTATAGAGTCTCGTGAAAGCCAGAATAACGTTGTTTACCTGATCATACGGAAACTTGTTCTTTCAAATAAATTACGCCAAATTAAGTTATATTTTTGCTACCTCGGGACTTTTTCAACTTAGGAAAGGCCTGGCATAGATAGATTAGTTTAAGTACTGTGTTGGACCTTTCATTCCCAGTGGCTCTTCCAAAGCTGATTAAAATTATCTGGTTGGAGCATTGATCATATTGAAAATATGGTGTATTAAAACTAAACAATTACTTAAGAAAAATCTCTGCCTACCTATAGGGAACCGAGTCTAGTTAATTTAGTTAATTTTCACCAGTCACCCACTGCCACAGATCTCAGTTTGGGAAGGATCCGTTTCATGATAACTTAATAAACATCAGTGTTGCCATTTGTATGAAATACTTAAAATTGGTTAGATAAAGCTGCTGCCTATACCCTGTCCACCACTTATGATAGTCTATGAAATATTTTGAAGTTCATTAGACATTACTAAACTGGTCTACTTCAACCAAATATTTGTTCAAGTTCTTAGGCCAATATAGGTAAAGTATATTATTATTATTATTATTATCTTAAAATAGCTTAACCTGACCAGAATTTTGACTAATGTAAAGTTATACAAACTAGCTTCGAAATTACAGGATGCACACATTTCAAAATAGCTTATGTGCCATGATAATAATTGAACTGAAAGTCGCCAAATCCCATCTTAAGAATTATGATTTATTAAGTTGTTTTTCCACCAACCAACTTCACCTCTAAACTCAATGAAATCAACAAATACATGTGGCACTCCAAGGACTCGAACCTAGGATACATCGAAATTCCGCGCACTTATGCATAAAAATTATTTAATATTTTAGGATTATAGGGCATTATCGACCACTCACAAAGTGAAACCATCAACATTAATCATACTTTGGGGGATATTGCATAAAGTTTGGTATTTCGGTATTTAGGTCTTACAAAGGCCTAAGTCCACTAAGGCAGGAGTCAGCCGCCTGTGTGTACTCCAGGACAATTATTCTTCAGGCAAAAAGGGCACCAAACATTAATTTAACATCCATAGCTAACTCTAAATTTAAGTGTAGTAATTTCAAGTGACATAATAGAACAAACATCAAAATATGACATTGCATAGACTTTCATAATAAAATCGTATTAAAACATTTTAGGGTTACACCTGATATGATTGCTGTTGCAGAGCTGTGATGGAGAGGTGTTTGGCCATCAGTCTTCATCCGTCTGTTGTCCCCTCCCCCAGGTTGGACGTCTACCACACATCTGAAACATTAGGTCAGTATTAGTAATTTATTTGTACAACGTCAATAAGTAAAGCCACCACTGCATTATTTTTTAGCTCAGTTTGAGATTTTATGACGGTCGACCATTAGTTTCACGATTTAAAGACCTTTCGCCCCAATGTGTCAATATTAAGGCCTGTCATGCCATTCAAGTATCTCATTTTTCCTCGCGAACGATAGCGAGCCTGTAATTTTGGAGGAAACTGCCTTCGACCGGGACATTTTACTACCGAAAAATTTACACATTTATCTCGTTGATGGAGGTCTAGGGAGCAAACTGAAAAACCTTCCCTTAACCCGTGATGTTGAGCAACTAGTCAGTCCTCTACCGTATTGTCCAAGGTTCAGGTTTTGGTAACTATACATAAGCCTGCAGTTATAAGGGGTATCAATTTTAGAACCTTTATTATTGAAATTATCTGCAGCGTAGTTTATGAATATATACTTCTGAATTTGTTAAGGCAGGGGGGAGAATTTAATGCAGTGGCGGGAACTGTTATTGACCCTTCATGATTTTTGCTATGCGAGTGAGGGAGACGAAAGACAGAACTGCCTGTATAAAGTGCCTCCCCCAGAGTTGAAAGAGTGACGGGGCCAAAATCAAGGGACGTTCGAGCCAAAATGCCTGGACACACTGAGTTTGAAGCAATTTAAGTCACATGATCATAAGTTGTGCCCTACCTATAAAGAAGGTCAAAGTTTATAATTTCTAGTAAAAAAAAACATCCACCGACTAAATTCCACAATATTATTATTAAACCTTTAACGCATAGGACGCAATTTGCGCCCTTTCTGGGATACTTAAACTACTTTGTGACCATCAGGGGTGTTTAGAAACTTTGTTTAGTTACTTCAACCTCTGCAGTTGTCTTTGAGTTAGTGGTGGCCATTAAACTAATTTGGGAGAGGTAATTATAAGATCGAGATAACTATTTCTGAATACAAATAAGGTATTTGTAATGAACCCTATGTTTTAGCATTAATACAGTATATGGAACGCCAGAATTTGTTCTAGAGGACCAAGCCCTAAATACACAACTTAAAAAATAGGTGCTCATAATATAATGAATACAGTATATGGGAACTTAGAGACAACTATACACATGGTAACCTAAACTTTTAATATTGTTAAGGAGAGATGGGTCATTTTTCTGGTCCCCCTTCATGTTTAGCCCCATTACTTTGCCGATTATAAGACGTTCAGCCCATTACTTTGGCGATTTTAAGACCTTTCAACCTATTTGTGTCATTATCAAGACCTTTCGTGCTATTTAGGAGACTAATTTTCCTGGCGAGTGATACCAAGCCTGTGATGTAGGAGGAACCGGCCTTCGGCCTGGACAATTTTCTACCGAAAAGTTTACAAATTTGTCTAAGGGGGATCTTGGGGATGTTCTTTAAGCTTGATGGATGTCTAGGGAGGAAACAAATTGACAAATAATTAAATCTATATATACACCAATAAATAAACCATTAGCCATTAACCCTATTAAGCTCCAATACGCGTTTCTGTTCTGTTTTTTGGCTACTATTAGACGATTTTATTCAGTTTAGGAAGGGTATATGGAAGTCAGAGGGTTGATTGAGATAGTCTTTATCCTTTTAATACCCACAGGTCCTTCCTAAGCTGCATAAAATCGTCTAATGATAGTCAAAATAAACTGCTAAAACGCGTCAGAGCTTCAAGGGGTTAATATTGTTGTGTTCTTACCCTAGTTTGTTGGTGAAGATGGTTAAGGCTCCGTTTGTGTGTCTCCAGTTGGTCTCAATGTCTTCCTCCGCCGAGCCTCAACTGTGCTTACAGGCCCCCTCCTCGATCCCTCACATCTGTTAGAAAATCCAATATTAATATTACAGCTAAGGGGAGATTTCCACTTGAGGGATTTTTTTCTTGACTCTTTTCTCCTTCATGTTTAGCCCATTGTTTTTCTAATTTTAAGAAGTTTTCCCCATTATTTTGACGATTTTAAGAACTTTCAACCCATTTGTAAATTTTAAGACCTTTCGTGCTATTTAGGTGTCTATTTTATCCTGGCGAGCGATAGCGAGCCTGTAATTTAAGAGGAACCGGCTTTGAGCCTGGACATTTTTCTACCGAAAAATTAAAATATTTAACTTGAAAGGGGCTCAAGGGGGTGTAATCTCAAGCTTGAAGGATATCCAGGGACCAAACTAAAAATCTCCCCTTAAGGAATTGACCACTTGCGAGTTTCAAGCTATAAGGAAGTTGAGTTTTTTATATCGACATTTAGCAGAATTACGAGCTAAAATAAGAGTTGTATTGCATATATAAACCCAAATTCACCGTACCTTCTATGCATCAAACACCAACATCACTGCATTTCTGTTTAATAACTCTGTATACGGCCCAAACTTCCTTATAGCCTCAAACTCACAAGTGGTCAATTAGGCCAATATTTCTGATATAATGCAGATTTTCAAAATTTATCAATTCATAAATATGTTTGCAACAACAAAAAAACATTATATCTCAACCATAGTCAAGGTGGTCGTGATGCCTGGAGTATCGGGTCGTCTTGGGTTGGGCAGGGTCGGGTAAGATCGCGACGGTCCTCCATCTCTAACCTGTTGGGAAGATTTAACGTTACATTAGTCACAGTTTCTCTGTCATACCTTATTTCACCGTTGTTCCTCTTCCGTCGGGCCATCCAGCTCATGCCTGTTGATAAAATATTTAATTACAGGAGCGCCGTTCTGCCAGCAACAACATCGGTCTGCAAATCGGCCACAGCGGGTCTGCAAACTGCCACATCAGGTCTGCAAGCCGCCACATCGGGTCTGCAAGCCGCCACAACATCTGAAAACCTGCAACCTTCACAACCAACGAACAGACTACCAGAATTCTACCGGCCGGATTTCAACCAACAGAAAAAACCGACCAAACACCAAACTAGTGTAATCTTAATCCTTATACTAACTAAATCTAACTAAATCTAACTAAATCTAACTAAATAACTAACTAAGCTTCTAACCAACCTCCTCAGGGAACCGAATAGAGCAACACCTAACCAATACTAACCTAGAACAGACTCCTACCTATCCCTACCCCTTGAACTAACTAGAGCTACCCCCCTCTACCCCCCCCCCCCCCCGCTGAGATCCCTACCAGAAACCTTGTCTAATTCGAAGCCAACGACGATAGGAGAAAAAGATTAGTGCATGGATTAATTATATTATATTTCATTATACAAAAATTATGTTAAGTTATTGGAAATATTATAGTTATAGCAAATGTAAACAAATATATATATAACAGATTTATTTATATATAAAGTATTTCAAAACAATAAGTATGTCATTTACACTGAAATGTATTACAATAGAATCTTACCTTAAATGTGCCGCCTATCTAACGTAATGTCTGTACACATGTTAGTAGAAGGGAGGTGGTTTAGGTGGTGACAAGGACAATGGAAGGAAGGGGGGGGGGGGGGGGGATGGTTAGGATTAAAGGGAAGTTTGCTCCGGCCCCTTTCTCCCTCATGCTTAGCCCAGGTTATTTTGAGACTAAGAAGTTCACCTTCTAGTTTGGCACTAAAGACCTGTGCCATATAGCGATCTATTTTTTTTCCTGGCGAGCGCTAGCGAGCCTGAAATTAATGAGAAACTGGCCTTATTATTATTATTATTATTATTATTATTATTTCGGCTGGTACATTTTTCTATCGAAAAATGTACAAAATTATCTCTAAGGGGGGTCTTCAAGGAATTTTATTTAAGCTTGACTGAAGTCTTGGGACGAAAAAATATATATATATACAAAATCAAAATAAAACTTCCCTTTACAGAGAACACAGTGGGAAAGGATGGTTAGGATTAAAGGATATTGTTGCCGTGGTGGTGGTGGTGGTGGTGGTGGTAGTGGTAGACTGGTTGAGTGGTCTGGTTGGGGTTTCCATCATCGTTCGACATCTGTAAAAGAAAAAATACATTGTTAAAATATATCTCAATCATCCAAGTATACTGTATATAATTTGGGTAAACATTGAAGAACCCCGGACAGCCTTTTTACCTAACCTAACAAAACGACAAAAATAACTTAGTCTCTTCAATTGTTACCATAATTTGCTTGAGTTAGCATTATTATTATATGTGTGTATATTTAGAAACTGTCTTTTTCCCAGTGCGTAATGCATAGGTGCACGGAATTTCGATGTGAGTGTCCTAGGTTCGAGTCCTCTGAGTGCCGCATGTATTTGTTGATTTAATTAAGTTTAGATGTGAAGTTCGGGTAAGATCCTGGGTACCGGGAGGAACTTTTTCAGATGCCTGTTTACTAAGAAACATTGAACAATATCTTTAACCTAACCAAAACCTAACCTAGTATATTAGTGGACTATTTATGAATGTAAAATTTAAAAATATATTGTAACATTACCAAATTATTGAGGTACATGTTCAGGTTCTCCCGCTACACAGAATTATACTCTAATATGCTTCCAAAAAGGTATATTCTCTCACTTTAATTATTCCTTTGTATACTTTCTTTAAATTCATAAGTTGGTTGGTGTTAAAAACATAGTAATTCTGGCTATCATTAGACGATTGTATGTACAGTCGCCCTAATAAGTGATGTCTCGGCACCAAGTATATTTAGATTAATAATTGGTATCAGCAATTTCTTAGCTTAATTTCTTCATATTGAGTGCAATATACAAACTTGTTCCTACACTTACCCACCCAATTCAACATCTGGCAGACATTAATACAGCACAGAGCGAGCCAAACTAAATGACAGCGGAGACATGACTTACTGTATTAGCGCGACCGTAGCCATCTTGATTATTCAGCTATTACGAAGATTTGGTAGCTAAGCATGTTAATGATGAAACCTTAGCATTATTATGATGCATAGTAATTTCAGATTTGCATTAATTATCGATAACCAACTTGAAAATCAGAAAATGTTTAAGGGGGGATGCGCCGGTTTTCTGGACCACTTTCTCCCTCGTGTTTAGCCCATTAGTTTTCAGATGTTAAGATGTTTGCCCCATTAGTTAGTCTATTTTAAGACCTTTCGCCCCATTTCTTCGTCAATGTTTAAACCTTTAGTGCTATTTAGGTGTCGATTTTTTCCCTGGCGAACGATAGTGAGCCTGTATTGTTGGAAGAAGCGGCCTTCGGCCGGGAATTATTTCTACCGAAACATTTACAAATTAATTTAGAAGTGGGATCTAATGGATGTTTTTTCTTAATTTGATGGAGGTCTCGGGAGGACACTAAAATAAATTATGAATACATGCAAAAATCGCCCAAAAAGTGAGTCATCCCCCCTTAACATTAGCAACATTCAACTAAATATTGATTAGAAGAGCTAAATGCACTATGAAGAAGTAATCCATAGTCGGTTATATTTCAGTTAGCGGTAAATTGTCATGCCCCCATGTTCACTACTGGGCTAATAAGATGTTATAGCGAAATGTTAATCATGAACCGTATTAATATTATGCAAATCAACAACTGTTCATAGTTTGGCGCTAAGCATTGGTAAGTTAGCGGCACAGGAATTGAGTTTTCCGCCAGGTGCAAAATTAAACTGGCCTTATCCTTGTAATATAACCGGCCATGTGGTTAATGGAGGCGCTGTGAGAGAACGGCCATCATTTTCCTTGGCCGCCATTTTGTTGTCAATTTTTATCAAACAACGGGGCGATATTTAATTTGTGTAAATTATACCCATGGAGTAAAGTATATATCCTGTACCAGTATTACCGAATGTGTGTTATGGGTGTGGAATCTATGGATATATTGGAGTGTAAAGAGAGGATCACCACCCTACTGGTTACCAAAATGGCGGAGGTTGGCTGACCGTTTCCTGCCCCCAATTACTGCCTTGTTTGTTGATTATCTAGCATTTCACTGAACTATATTAACACTATCTATAATTTTAACTTTTAACCTATTAAGTGATTCGATAAAGCACGTGTGGACTGATTAATGCAATGTTATTAATGATCGCATATGGGTAAGTGGATCAAGCAGAGTCCTAACACTTTCATGTTTCTATATAATGTAGATTTTGTGCAGTTTAAGAAGGACATGTGGTAGTAAAAAGGGTTAAGAGATAATTAGAAGCCTGTTAATTGCTGGAGGCCCTTTTGAAACCATATAAAATCTTCAAACAGTAGCCAGAATAAAGTTAAAATGACTGCGCCGGTACAGAAGGGGTTAAATCCCAAGGTAAATTGACTACATTGCTCATTAATTCCAGACAAACTCAAATTTGCCGGTTTGACACTTGGGAGGTGAAAACAAGCGAAAAAGTAAAAAAATAAAATAAAATAGAACAAAACTTCTATATAAATAAAACTTAATAAATTTGCCTGAAACTTCCACAAGGCTTTCCAATACTATAATATTGTTCAATGAAAATAAAATAGGACAAACATTACATACAATTAATCTGCGTGAAACTCCAAGGCTTTCTAAAAACTAAAATCTTTCAATGATAGCCGAAATAGAATGGCAAAGATCCTTATGCTAGCGTTAATAAGACCGTAGCCTATACAGTAAATACCCACGAGGTATCCAAGTTAACCGGTATTGTGCCCTTAGGATTCCCACACATCTTTCGTAAATTATAAAATCTTCTAACGATAGCCAGAAGAAACTCAATAGGTCAATGTTCAAAGGGTTAAGGGGACAGTGGCTATTTTGTTAATCTATTAATTTATTATATTCATTCAAGTTTTATTTTCCTCGCTAGACCTCCAAGCTTAAAAGTACACCCCCTCTACCCCCTTTCAAGATTTATTTGTACATTTTTCGGTAGAAAAATGTCGGCCGAAGGTCGATTCCTCTTAAATTACAGGCTTGCTCTCGCTCGCCAGTTAATTGACACCTAAATAGCACGAAAGGTCTTAATATTGAAAAAAAAGGGCGAAAGTTCTTCAAATTTCCAAACTAATGGGGCGAACGTATCTCAAAAGCAATGGGGCTAAACATGAGGGAGAAGGGGTTCCAGAAAAACTACCCGCTTCCCTTAATGATCAATAACCACGAGGGTCTAGTCAGCCGGCTTAGATTCGCTAGTTTGCCTAGCTTTCAAAATCCAATTAAATTATTCTAACCAAATCATCCACGTTATCATTAAAGGCATCAATTACTCGTGGGTTAATAGGTAATTAATCAATATATAAATTCTATTCAGGTTAAAAAATACTTAGCCCAATTCAGTTTAAAAAAAAGTCATATGGGAATATAGCCTAAGTTTATGCAATCCATGTATAATCTGGATCTCAATTTCTTCCTTAATGAATAAAATCTACTAGTGATCGCCATAATATTGAGACATATGGTTTTATTGGAAGGGTTAAGGAGGTAGAACTGAGCGAACGATCAAGTGCCGGCTTCCAGAAAGTTCGTCAAACCTGCCGGCTTTTCCCGTCATATTTCTGGCCTTATTTAATGCAAATGTATTAAGTATTATGGGAAAATCAACAAGCTCTTGTCCACAAATTCGGGTTTGGCGGTAAATAAGTCACGTTATTTAGCTATTACACCTTAATTTCTTGTATTTTCAGGGGAAACAATGGGGGAAAATGGGAGCACACGAGACTTACCTCCTTAAAGCTGGACGACCGGGAACAAAATGATCGATTCAGGCGAAAATTCAGAGTTTATATGCCCTCGGTTGTATTGCTGGTGGTTGATGGCAACTATTGGGTGACAGATGATCGAGAATTTCACTCACAAAATCGTCAATATCTCCCTAACTATACATTTCTGAATAAAATTTACTTAATATAAATTATGCGTATTTGCATCCTCTATCTTTTGGTATAAGTTTGACAATTCTAACATACATATTTTATGAATAATTAATGGTTGTCGTCATATTTCCTTCACAGAAAGAGAGAGAGAGTTCCTATGCCAAGTGGATTTTAGGTAACCGAGATTTTTATGTCAATTTATTTATCAATGCTCTCGTGTCCTAAAAAAAAAAAAAAAAAATCTTTTTGCCACGCATTAGAGCCCTCGATCCCCCCCATGAATGCCTAGATCCCCGAGGGGATGGCCACGAAGGAATCGCCCTATAATGTATGCTATTATAGAGACGTTAGAATTCAATAGAGGTGTGAATAGGAGTTTATTATGGGCTATCTGTATACTATTATACCTTAATGTGATGTATACGACTATAGAGGGCCTTTTCATAATATTCTGGAAACTATTAAACGATTGTTTTCAGCTTAGGAAGGACGTCTATCTATTCAAAGGCTACGAAATATGTCAATTAATCCTTTAAGCTGCCACATAGCCTTCCTAAGCCTTATAAAATCGTCTAAATGAAGCTGATATCAAGTAAAAACAAAAAAATATATAGCGTAGAGAGTGGGAGAGCAGCGGCCTAGCCTGCCTCCCCTGCTGGCCTCTAGAACCTGCCTCCACTCAGCTCTTGTCTCGAGTTACAAGGAGAGACAGCCCCCCCCCCCCCCCAAAAAAAAAAAACCCGCAATCCCCCCTTCTCCCCCCCCCCCCTCCGACCCCCCCCCCCCCACCCCCCCCTTCGATGACGGGAGAAACCGGACAACTTCTCATCCGGTCGCCATTTTGGGGACACTAGCTTAAGCATTAATTATTTGCTATGTATAGGTATGCCATATATAATAAACTGTTCTCTGTTTGAATGTACACTACCCATGATTAAATAAAAGGGACATTATATTTATTGTTTACCTATTTTTTTTTTTTTTTTTTTTTTTTTTTTTTTTTTTTTTTTTTAGTCTTTGCTATTTATCTCTATCAAACTTAAGAAAAACAACAACAATCGAGATAAATTTGTAAGTTTTTCGGTAGAAAATGTCTCTGCTTAAGCCCTCCTAAATTGCAGGCTTGCTATCGCTCGCCAAGAAAAAAATGAAACCTAAATGGTACGAAAGGTCTTAATATTGGCAAAAATATGGGGCGAAAGGTCTCAAAATCGCTAAACTAATGGGGGCGAACGCCTTAAAATCTCAAACTTAATGGGGCTAAGCATGAGGAAGAAGGGATTTCAGAAAAAAAAAAAAATCCCCTTAATATTTCCAAGCACTAGTTACTTGTGTCTACACTACTGAATGGATAAAGGTTAGGGAAATAGGTTGTAATAAATTCATCTTTATTCATATGCATACACTTCATACAATAAATACATCATACACGAATACAATCAAATAAATTACAAACACATATACTTAAGCTAAAATTAATAATACATTAATACATCAAATAAATTAACTAAATATATCAACAGAGCACCTAATTAGACGATTTCATTCAGCTTAGGAAGGACCTCAATTAAAACGCTACACATGATATCAATTAACGCTTTTAATTACCCCAGATCCTTCGTAAGCTTCATAAAATCTTCTGAATGTAGCCGAAATAAAATACAAAAAAGACGTTATAGGTACAGCAAGGGTTAACTATCACATGTCCTTCCTAAGCTTCATAAAATCCTCTAAATGCAACTATGATAACAAAAGACGTCGCCTAAACTAAAAGGGTTAAGAACATAAACGCCATTATTTTTATTACTTTTTAGCTTTCATTGGGAAATATTATTCAGCTTAGGAAGGTCCTGTAGAACTTAAGAGGGTCTTTCCGAAGCCGAATAAAATAATTTAATATATACCCGTAATAATAATAATAATAATAATCCATACTCAAGGTAAAAATAAAAGATAACTATTAGTATGTTTTATTATCCCTAAATGCCTGTGACCCATGAGAAGAACTATTTTCAAGTATATTATTACTAGTAGTAGTAGTAGTAGTAGTAGTAGTAGTAGTAAAAATAATAACTTTTAGTAGTAATAGTAATACGTGAAAATAGGAGTACATTTTCCGTAGACTATTTGCATTTACTACAGGCAAACTACCCTCACCATGTTCTTCATAGTTGCTATGTAGAAGAGTTGCCAATTATACAATAAAAACGAGTAATTATCAATCCCATTTCAAACTATTGCCTAATTGACCTATTTAGCAATATACTATTGTTTATTAAAAGCATATTAGTGATGTTGTTATTGGCCTTATTAAACCCTGTACCTTGCAAAATTAAATTACAGTTGCATAATTACCATTTCGTCTTGCCCCGCCCACCAAGACTAGGGTAACATATATTAACATAGTTCACAACTTGATATTTGACCACCATCTTGACTCCAACTCACGCTGTAGAATATACCTCACCATTATTTATATCCATCTTATTTTGAGCATATGATGTTTATTCTATTAACATTTATACTTATTTCTATATTCCTATCCATCAATGTACCCTGACTGAAAAGAGTGCTTGGCAGGAAGTGAGTATGGAATCAAGATGGCGGCCGGAACCTCTACGACTACATACTCTGTTAATCTAGGGACTCGAACCATAAACACAGGCTCGGCTTCAAAACACACGAATCTGAAACACAATTTGATTCATTAGTTATATATTACTACAATTACTAACACATTTTGTCCACACATATATATTTAAAGTACACATTATTTTTCTTTATATAGGCCTACAGTAATATATTATACAGTAAACATAAGAATTATTAAGATTATTAATTTTAGGTCTACTGTACTTTCAAATAACCCTTTCAAGATTCGATTACGCATTTCAGATTAAGAAGGGTAGCCTAAAACAAACTTTCTTTGTGTATGAAGGAGACAATAAACAGGTTGCCTGTAACGAGTGTCTCCCCCAAAGCCAAAAGAGTGACAGAGCCAAATTCACGAAGTTTAAAGTAGTTTAAGTCATAGGATGAAGGAAAGATTGATAAAGGGAGGGAGTTCCAGAGTTCACTTGTAAGTCGGATGGTTAATTGAGATAGTCTTTACCTGTACAACCCCCACACATCCTTCCTAAGCTGTATAATATCGTCTAATAATAGCCAGAATAAATGGTCAAACTGCGCCATAATCTTCAAAGGGTTAACTCCTTCTGTACCGCAGCGTCTTTATCATTTTTCTCTAGCTATATTTAGACGATTTTGTGCAGTTGAAGAAGGATCTGCGGTGGTGAAAAGGGTTCAGTGAGATAGTTCGAAACCTGTTAATTCGTTGGAGTAAGCAACTGAGTAAAATCGTCTAATAGTAGCCAGAATACAGTTTAGTCTATGTATCTTGGGTGTACCTATGTAAATTGTCTCGCGAAAACGCGCCTAAATGTCGCCTCAGGCAGTAATGTGACGTCAGACAAAACTTTCAATGTTCAGCCAATCAGAAGCGAGCAACTTTTTCAGGGGCCTAGAATTCATATGCTATGGCTTCTGGGGTGGACAGGTGGGGTTCATCCTAGTTGTGACGTCACTTGCTCAGCTGCTTCGAGACCAACAAGCAGAGCTAAAAACAAAAAGGATAGAAGGAAAGAGAAGAACCTGGTTATTTTATCACACGAACTCTATGGCTAAAAACAGAGGCCAAAAAAGACTGAGCAAGTTACGTCACGAGTAGGATGAACCACACCCGTCCACGCGAGGCCATAGCGTATGAATTTTAGACCCCTGAAAAAAGTTGCTCGCTTCTGATTGGCTGAACATTGAAAGTTTTGTCTGACGTCACATTACTGCCCGAGGCGATATCTGTTTGGTTGTGCAAGAAAGGTAGTGCTGCTCCCGTAGAATTATATGGGATATATTTGTGAATGTTAAATATCTCTAGCCAGCCCGTGACCGACCGACCGACCGACCGACCCCCCCCCCCCCCCCCCAACCTGACAGCTGAGCAAGTTATGCACGAGTAGGATGAACCACACCCGTCCACCCCAAAGGCCATAGCGTATGAATTATAGACCCCTGAAAAAAGTTGCTCACCTCTGATTGGCTGAAAGTTGAAAGTTTTTTCTGACGTCACTATACTGCTCGAGGCGAAATTTTTCTAGTAAAACCAGAAGGATTGTGCAGCACCCGTAGATTTATATGAAATGTTATCTAAACTATAATAGCCTCCCTAATATTTTATTCAGTTTATTGGGACCTGCGCAGAGGGCTGTTCTCGGGCAACATACTTTATGATAGGTTATATGGGGTATATAAAATCATACATGGGATCAAAATGGGCTTATTACCATCTATTTACCTATATATCTATATACTCAGGCCCAATCCTCACTTTTTTTTGTTTTCCCCCTTTTTTTTTGGGGGGGGGGGGGGCGGGGACGACGACTCAAGACAGAGCCAGAATAGGGCTCTATTTACCTATGGCTCTATTTACCTATAAATGGATATTCCCAACGATACTATGATACATATATATTTTCTGCGTCCGTCGGGAACTGACTAGAGCTTATTACCGCTCGTCTCACTATTCCTGTTGTTGATCTTCTGTTTGTTGGTCTGGATCAGTCGAAAAGCGTTGTAAGGGGGAGAGAGACTAAGAAGGAGAAGGGTTTGAGACGGCTGGGTGATTGACAGCGTTCGACGGAGGCCTTCGGTGCTTCTTGTTTCTTTTCCTGGCCAACAGTAGGCGATTTTGTCCAGTTGAGGAAAGACGTGTTGTGGTCCAAATGCCACCTTCATTCTTGATACCGCCAAACACACCATCTGAAATTAATGATAACATAAATGAGTTTTTTCGTTGTTCGAGGACAAACTTATTCACAATGTTTTAGCTATCATTAGACGATTTCATTAAGATTAGGAAGGATCTGAGGACGTTTAAGGGTTAATTGAGGTAATTTTTACCTCTCTGATTGCTCGAGATCCTTCCTAAACTGCATATATTCTTCTAATGTTACCCAAAGATTCAAATATAAATTTAATTGAGGTAGGAATAAAGGTAATAAAATATCCGAAAATAATTAATGTACACTTTGACGTATATTAATTGTAAAGCAATAACACCACAAGCTAATTGAAATATACATTATATTCTGGCTATTAGATTTTATTTAGTTTAGGAAGGAGTTCTGACAAAAAGACAATTATATCCCTTCACGTCCTTCCTAAGCTAAACAAAATATACTACTAGTTGCTAGAATTGAACGAAAAGGACATGACCGGTACCGAATGGGTTATTATGGTTAGTATAATATCTATTAAGGTTATGCCGGTATCACACGAGCGCTTTTTCCCTCAACATTTATCCTCAACACTGGTCTGGCAGCTTATGTGGTCAACATATAAAGTATTTCGGTTACCTAAATTCATCCAACAACAGTTTAGTTTCCGATACCAGTGCAAAATAGTCCATAAATGTTGCCAGCAAAATGTTGATCATAGAATGTTGACTATAAAAGCTCTCGTGTGATACTGGCTATAATATGGTATATGAAGGGGGCGGGCTGACAGTAGGCCTATCACAATGCTGAGAGGTAGTGGGTGGAGTTTGTTGACACTGAAGACTCCCCTTATAGGCGCGTTTTCGAGAGCTTTTTATGGGCCTGGGTCAACCTGGGTGTACCCAAGGTCTACATAGACCTTGGGTGTACCCAGGTCGGCCCAGGCCTGTTTCTGTTTTCTCAATTTTGAGACTGGTCTGACCTAAAGATCGAGAAAATTGAGCCTGACTTTACCTAGGCTGGATTACGGCCCTCTGATTGGCTGAGATATTTCAATATGGCTGTTCCAATAAAGAGGCACTGATAGAGGATTTTCTACCTTTTTTCTCTTTTTTGAATATCATTATGGCATGCGAAAAAGTATTTAAATACATGCAATATGAGATAAAAAAAAACACATCAATATGATGTGTTAGACAAGGACAAGGTATATCCCCTCAAAATCAATAATATTAACTCCCCTAAATAAATCTTAGATCCCCAATAAAACTCCCAAGATCGCATGGTCAGGGCAAAAAAAATCAAGATCTTGTGAAAAAAGCCAAACACTCGCATCACTGGGAACGAGTTTTTCACCGTACCCGACATTTTCCACCATCTTATTTGTTGTCATAAGTGACGTCAGCATCACCCAGGTCAACCCAGTCCCAAGGTCCATAGATACGTATCTATGGACCTTGCCCAGTCCAACACTGTCCCCAGGGCTGACTTTACCCAGGTACACCGAGTTTCAGATGACGTCACTGGCTCGCGAAAATATCCACTGGGACTAGGTCGACCCAGGTACACCTACTGTAGGTACAGGGACTCGGGAAAGCTGAGCTGACCCAGGTATACCTGGGTCAATTGTCTCGCGAAAACGCGCCTTATGTCACCAGTCTCCGCCCACTATTGAGGTAGTGGGTGGATTTTGTTGACACATAATGACACTCATTACGTCACCAGTCTCCGCCCACTCTGGAGGGAAGTGGGTGGAGTTTGGTGACACATAATGACACTCATTACGTCATCAGTCTCCTCCCACTCTGGAGGAAGTGGGTGGAGCTTGTTGACACATAATGACACTCATTACGTCACCAGTCTCCGCCCACTCTGGAGGAAGTGGGTGAAGTTTGGTGACACTGATGAACCCCCCCTTATGCCACCAGACTCCGCCCACTCTGGAGGAAGTGGGCGGAGTTTGGTGACAACAGTAAATATCACGACACCTAGAGCAAATAGTCTGTAAATATCCACAACTATTCCCTGACTAACTCATCCCAAATGGTAGAACTATTAGCTCGATTACTGTAGCCGTATGTAAGTTACAGAGGTTAATGTTCGAGAGTTTTGGTCTACTAATTTGGAACAGTGTATAGCTATAAATAGGCAATATAGTCGGTCTCTCTCTAACTAATGAAAGTACTGTATATGGTCCTCCCGGGATTCGAACTCGGGACTCCAAACCCAGAACATAAGCATCTAAACCAATACACCACCAACACAGCTATTACGAAGGGACAAGTGTAGTGAATTGTTAATTGTGACAACCTGGTATTTGATGATGCAAATACATATAAGTTTCGTATTAAAGGGAGACGGTTGTTTTTTCGAGTCCTCCTCCTCCCTCATGTTCAGCCCTATTAGTTATGATATTTCAAGATATTAGCCCCATTGGTTTGGCGATTTTCAGACCTTTTGCCCTATTCCTTTGCCAATATTAAGACCTTTCGTATCATTTAAGTGTCAATTGTTTTCCTGGCGAGCGATAGCGAGCCTGTATTTGAAGAGGAATCGGCCTTCGGCCGGGACATTTATATCGAAGGGGGGTCTTGTGGGTGTTTTTCTTAAAGCTTGATAGAGGTTTAGAGAGCAAACTAAACCCCTTCCTTAAACCATTGATCTGAACCAGTAAATTATGCTGCACAATACCGTCTGGGCTCCATTAATCTATGGACTCCTTGAGGATCATGACGCGTTTCCACAGTTTATGCTGGCTATTAATTACATGATTTTATACAGATTAACATAGATTCGGATGGTTCTATGGCAGTCAGAAGGTTGGTTGGGGTAGTCTTTGCCCTTTTAACACCCGCAGGCCCTTCCTAAGCTGTTTAAAATCGTCCAATGATATCCAGAATCAACTGTTAAAATGCGCCACAATCCTCAAGGGACAACTGTACGTGTCTGTCTCCAAAATGGCGTCAGGCTAAATAATCGTCTGCGCATGCGTCAGTGGGTCTGTTGATTCCAGTAGAGTTGTAAAAGCTAATTTGAGGCTTTATTTGAGCCTATTATGAGTGTCACGTTTATCTATAATGATCTTGGTTCATACTATACCTTATAATCAACCTATGGTATCCATGAAGTGGTCCTAATGTTGAGTAATTTGATTTTATTCACTTCCGTTTGATATCGTCTGCTTCAATGTTGACAACCCCCTACTGCTTGTGCCATCTATCAGGGGAATGATGGACAACTCTTTTATACTCCATTTTGTATACCTTATTATAGACATCTTGTATGCCTTATTTCCTCATAGGTTTCTTTTTCTATGTAAGTGAGGGAGACAAAAGGCAGAACTGCCTGTAGCGGGTGCCTCCCCCATAGTTAAAAGAGTGACAGGGCCAAAATCAAGGGACGTTCGAGCCAAAATGCCTGGACACATGGATTTTGAAGCAATTTAAGTCATAGGAGGAGGGAAAGGCTGATTCTGGGAGAGAGTTCCAGAGCTCAGCTGTTGAATAGAAGAAACTCTGAGAGCAACGTTTCTCTCTTGGGTTGGAGAGTTGCACAGAGTAGGGGTGGGATTGTGTTGCAAGACGGGTACCACGTACCCTACGGGAGAGCTCTGAGAAGCACTGATTATTGTAGTAGCGATAGAATAGCGAGAGATGGCTTATAATCTTATAATGTGTGTGTGTATATGTGTTTATTTATACATTTGTATTGAAATAGGCCTATTGTTTTGGCTTGCGGGAAATTTGTTATTGTTGTTGTTGTTGTTGTTGTTCCCCAAGCTGCCTAGCCGAACAGCCCCAAGGCCCCGAGCAAGGCCAAGGCCATAACCGAGCGCCCCCACAGAACCCTCCATGCCGACCACAATAAATTTGTTCAGACCCTTTTTGATCACTCGGCTATAAACCCCTTGAAGATTATGACGCCTTTTGGCAGTATATTCTATCATCAGATCAGATGAAGTATTGAGGGATAAGCCTTTGCAACGGCACCTCTTATTTACATTCTACTTTTCCTATTGTTCTGAAGCGTGTAGAGAGGGGAGAAGGGGTGATGGAGAGAGGGGAAGCTGTTGGAGTGGCTTTGGTATGTGTGTTTAGTATGTATACGTCATCAGGATGTTCCCTGACTGGGTGCGAGCATGTGAAACATGCTAGGACGTACTACCACACCCACTAAATGTCCGCCGTGGCAGGGATTCGATCCCGGGTCCTGCAGATTCATTGGACGTTTTTATTCAGCTTAGGAAGGACCTGTGAGAGCCAGAGGCATAATTGAGTTGGTTCTAAACCATTAGATTCCTAGAGGTACTTCCTACTCTGAATATAATCGTCTAGTTATAGCCAGAATCAATATTTTCTCGTACACTGAAAGGGTTAAGAATATTTAGTAGCACAATAAGCGGTTAAGGGGAGGCAGTTGGTTTTTCGAGTCCTCCTCCTCCCTCATGTTTAGCCCTATTAGTTATGAGATTACAAGACATTCGCCCCATTAGTTTGGCGATTTTCAGAACTTTTGCCCCATTTCTTTGCCAATATTAAGACCTTTTGTGCCATTTAGGTGTCGATTTTTTCCTGGCGAGCGATAGCGAGCCTGTATTTTAAGAGGAATCGGCCTTCGGCCGGGAAATTTTTCTACCGAAAAATGTACAAATTTATATAGAAGGGGGGTCTTGTGGGTGTTTTTTTAAGCTTGATAGAGGGTTAGAGAGCAAACTAAACCCCTTCCTTAAACCATTGAGCCGAACCAGTAAATTATGCTGCACAATACCGTCTGGGCTCCCTTAACTATGAACACTTGGTATTGTTCCCTTCAGCACGATCACCATATTTTGTTACCAATAGACGATTTGCTTCGGCTTATAATCTACCTCTAGGCCTCGAATACCATAGGTCCTTCTTAAGCTGTTTAAAATCGTCTAATTGTAGCCAGAATCGAAGGTAAAAAGGCGTCATGGGGCTGGAGGGGTTAATATCATATAATTATAAACATAGCCAATTGTCCATAAATACAAATAGATCAGTTGATAAGGGATTATAATTTCAGCCAAGTTAAAAACAATATATATACCGGTATATATATATATATATATATATATACTGTATATATATATATATATACACACACGAGGTTTAAAGAAATGGCAATTTCTCCGTTGGAAATTTTATTATTCAAGATTTCCAGGTCTCTGATTTTCGCCTCCTCTGATCCTCCACCCTCTATATATACCCTTCCTGTTTACCTTTTATATCATTCTATCCTTACTTGATAATGCTGGTTGTCCAGTGACACGCGGCGTCGTATATCCTGTATCATCATGTACATTAATGTAACCCTGTACCACCATGAATTTTGCTAACCTCATTCATCTACTTCCTGCCACCCAGCGAAAACTCATCAGAGACCTGGAAACCTTGAATAATAAAATTTCCAACGCAGAAATTGCCATTTCTTTCAACCTCGTATGTATTAAAGAAAAAAAATATATATATATACAGTATATATATATATAAATATACTGTATATATATATATATATATATATATATATATATATATATATATATATATATATATATATATATATGATTACCAAGACAAAACACTACTTCGGAATTAATAAGGCAAATAACACACATTAGCAGAGGATCTGTTCAAATCCACAATAAACACAACATAAATATAAATAATCTAAAGGGGTCTGATACATGCATGCACGTTTGAGCCCTAGTCACCCAAAGGTATGTATGTATGTACTCTGGCCTGACACTTATCCCATTTTTCCTTTTCCTTATTTTATTTTATTTTATTTTATTTTTTTGAGGGGCGACTCGAAACACACCCCAAACATGGACATCTCAACACAGCAGAAAAACAAAACAAAACACAAAATCACACACATCTAGGTCGTCCAAGAGAATACATAGAGACCCAGGCCCATTTGATGGGGTCCCCAGCTAGATTCCCAGGTCCCAGATCTACCGGAGAGGCTCCGATTTTCGCAGGTAGACCCGCAGCGGAGCCGCCACCACAAGTCCGCCCACCATGCTTCCAGGCATACCCTTCATTACTACCGGCTCCCCAAAGGAGGTTGTGGAAATAACAGAGGGTAATCCCCAACTGTAACACAGCAGATATGTGGGAATTCCTAACTCCAGCACCATATTACCACCTCCAGGGATCATAAAAGATTGTTGGGAGCAGTGCACTACTCCCAACTACTGTACAGGGCTGCATTTCCTTGCTAGCACCCTGGGCTATATTGTCAACCACCTTGACATGCTGAAAAGTGTTAACTGATCACTGACCTGATATACTTTCCAGCAAAGATGCATTTTCTGACCAACACATTAGCCACAGAATGTGGATGATGGGCGTTCCCATCAAGTGACATGTCTCATCAACCAGTTACGAGGGGGTTCCATCAACGGTGCAGATAGCGAAAGAGGGTTTCTATATTTTCCAATGGTTTCGAGCGGCATTTGAGTGTAATCCCTTCTCTCACTGTGTCATCCTCTCTGGGTTTACCTGCCCTATAGGCTCCTACTCCTTTGAGCATAGGCTAGACCAATTGCCAATAACTTTTTGAGTGCAGCAAGGGCATGCAATCCCACTAAAACCATCTTTGAAGTTGCCTAATGGCAGCTTTGGTAGCAATGTTGCATCCTGGGCCTTGTGGCTGACCTGGCTGTAAGGATCTAGAGGGTGAAGACCATGATGTCTCTCCAGACTGGCACTTCTCGGTTACAAGTACAAGAGCCCAAACTTAGTGGTAGTGCTCCAGGAGGCTATAAGGTGCATAATATTTTTTTTTCTTTTTTGCCAGCCGCCATAATTCCCGAAAAGGGGTGGCCATGAATATCCGCCGTTTGTCACTAATCGCTAGGTCAAGTTGCCTGGGCTTGACTTCTACCAATAACATTTTGACAGTGAGGGCTCGATCCGCCAACCGTTTGATCAGCAGCCGACCCTCTACTGACTATGCCACGGCTTGTACTCGTGCATAATATCATGCCAACTAATATGCCCTGTATGCGCACGGGATGCGTCCCAGCGGCTGGTTCTGGTGGGATATTCCAAGGTTGCCGGATTTTATCTTTTGAAAAAAATTCTTGGGCGAGTTTGCCAGGGTCTGCCTCTGGAGTAGTCTAGAGTCAGTGATCTGAGGATGGCAAATTAACCTTATTGGCTGATATACCCAGTCTATATATACTTAGTCTGTCTCTTGCAGCACTACATATCTTTCACCCAAGCATCACTGCACTGGATAGAGTTGCAAGCCACACCTTCTTGTATAGAGATCATAGCATGCCACCATTTTACACTTTTACAATACAGTAATAATAATAGATAATACACAAAGGGATAAGTACATTTCATCCACTGACATGCTTTTATGGATCACTCTGTCTTAATGAGTATGTACTTTTTTTTGTATTAATACAATAGTTTAACCAGACCACTGAGTTCCCCCAAAAAACTCTCATAGGGCTGGTCTGAAGGATTAGATCAAGATGGACAACTAATCAAGACAAGATAGGTAGGGAAGGGCAGGAGGTGAAGACACGCAGACATTTCTCGCCATTTCACCCGTTCAGCCGGACCACATGAGCCCCACATCGGAACTCTTATAGGGCAGAGCCGAAGGATGAGGCAAGCAAATGCACTATTGAGGGGAATCAAGTCAGCTCGGCCGCTGAAGAGACAAATCAGGTCAGGAGCCAACAACCTAGACAGGCCAGGGTGGCATATGATATAGGCCATCCGAAGGACAACCGAATGAGACAGAATAAGAACAGAAGGGGAAAAACATAGAAAGAGGAATGAAAAACTACGCAAAATTAGTCAAGCCGACGACGAAAGCGCGACAAGGAGCATAGTATTAGGGGGGGGGGAAGTATGTATGGTATGTAATGTGAATTGATATCCGTGGATATTAAAACATAGCATAAAAATAGATAGGCTTTATTTATTTGCAAAGTCAAAACTACGAGAAAGCAGCCATTAAAACATAGTTATAACTATGTAATGATATTCACTTCCTGATAAAACTTAACACCTTCTGTACCGGAGACGTCTTTTTAACTATTCTGGCTACTTTTAGACAATTTTTGTTCAGTTTAAAAAAGGCCTCTAGCAATTAACAGGTTCGAAGTATCTCTCTTAACCCTTTTTACTACCACAGATCCTTCTTAAACTGAACAAAATCAACTAAAAATAGCTACAATATAATGGAAAAGACGTCACCGGTAAACAAGGGGTTAACTATCAAAATACAACACACATAGGGCCAATTTCTTCAGACAAGTTTTCAGTTTAAATCTTACAAAACAAATTTGAGTTTCATAACTTCCATTTTATAGTTTTAGACAGTCTGTTCACTTTAACTAGGCCAGAATTCTTGACCCATAAACTCTATAACTCAAAAAGGGCTAGAGAGAACAGACTGTAACTCTCTACCTGGTTGACTCTTCCTAAATTATTATGTTCCCTCCACCAACCGACTTTACTTCTAAACTCAATTAACAAATCAACAAATACATGTGGCAGTCCAGGGATTCGAACCTAGGATGCTCACACCGGAATTCAGTGCATTTATCCATTGCGCTACGAAGACAGTTAGAAATATCGTTCTGTTAATTATAATAGGCTAGGGGTGAAGATTTCTGGCCTAGTATCAATTATAATTATAGTCCATAACAAGAATGATACCTGCTTAGACTTAATATGAGATTTCTAGCCTACATAATGAATCAACTATAGTTACAGACAATTAGAAGCACCTGAGGACTGTCTACAGAAAATTAAATTCCTTAAATTTACACAATTTATAAGAAAGATTTTCAGCCAACTATAAATTTTGTCTGTTCATTTACCTTGCATTAACCCTTGGTTCCCGGCTACGCATTCTATAATATATCCCCGAAACACGGGGGATTTGGCCGAAAAAACGTCTCGCCTAGGCTACCGTATCTTTGTTATTTTGACTGCTTCCGCATTCTCGCACATCCCCAAACGTAGATGTGTTTCGTACCTGTAGAATGGCGTTGAGTAGAGCTCTCTAAGTCAACTGGTTTAGTTGTGATGACAATTTCCGTGGAGAGAACTTTGTGGCGATGTCAGCCATATTAGCCACTTTTCACTACTAAAAACGTCAATATACAGCCACACAAGAACAAACTACGCCTCTCCTTCTTGTGTTCGGAGGTGCGCAGCGTCGGTCCAACCGGCTGTGTTTATATGCGTCGGACGGACGCCTTTCAAAACAAGCTTACAGGCTTTCAAGCTGCCGGAGCCTCAGAGCCCTTCCGGGGTCCGCGGGCTGCGTTTGTTATGGGTGCCTCAGAGCCCAACCGGGTCTGGTGGGTTAAAGGCGGTGTCACACGAGCGATTTTTTCGTCAATTTCTACGAGCAATTGTAGTATGGCAGGCTTAAAATTTCAGCTATATCTTAAATTTGCCACCTAACATAATCTACCTTCAGTCTAATTTCCAATCCCAATGTGAAAAAGCCTCAAAATATTATGAGAAGAAACTTGCTCATGGAAATTTGCCGGAAAAAGCGCTCGTGTGACACCAGCTTTACTTGGATAACAATGTATATTACACTCTGTTTAAATGAACCTGGCAGAATTTTCAGTATGGTTCAATGTGTTTTACTATTTTGGACATATTATAAGTTTTTCATTATCCAGGGTCACTCCACACATCCCTGCCAACCAATCATGTTCATTCATAAACTTGTAACACCCGTTTCTTAACATTAATCATCAATTACAAACCCCAATGTACTTGAATAAACTAATGAAAGCATGTGGTCCTCCCGGGATTCGAACTTGGGATACCACACCCAGAACATAAGCACCTAAACCATTACACCATCAACACAGTTAATATAACAGGCCTGGCAAACGAGGGAATATAGTTGGCGCCAACGAACTGGATTTTTTTTTTTTTTTTTATTAAATGAGTTCATAGACCACCGAGTTCCACAAAAGAACTCTCATAGGGCTGGCCCGAAGGATTTGATCAAGATGGACAACTAATCAAGTCAAGATAGAGAGGGAAGGGCAGTAGGGGAACAAATCGAGGAAAGTGAAGACACGCAGACATTTCTCGCCATTTCACCAGTTCAGCCGGACCACATGAGATCCACATCAGAGCTCTTATAGGGCAGGGCCGAAGGATGAGGCAAGAACTGCTACACCGCAACACCAACCAAGAAGTGATCAGGGTGAAGAATGAAAGATCAGTTCGAAGGTAGAAAAAATCACTCGAGAAGCAAAAAATGCATTACCGAAGGGAAGCAAGTCAGTCCGGCCACATCAGCAACCGAAAAGACAAATCAGGTAAGGAGTCTGCTACCTAGCCAGGCCAGGGAGACAGGAGATATAGGCCGCCCGAGGACAGCCAAATGGGACAGAATAAGAATAGAAGGGGAAAAACATAGAATGAGGAATGAAAAACTACTCAAAATTAGTCAAGCTGAGGACGAAAGCTCGAGGGGAGATAGAAAGGGAAATGACAACATCCATCCCCCATCAAGCCCCAGTCGCCGGCCCCCAAGACCCCCAACCGCGGAGGGATTCTATAAACCTGTGAATTTCAAATTACTGTAGGTTATCTGGTTCAAAATTAACTTTTCTATATCAAAGTCCGAGAGCTTGAATTAAATGTCTCAACAATAGTATTCAGTTCAGACATTTTCCTCTTTCTTTTGAGCTTTGTCCAAACATTTTAGAAAGATACAAGTTTCATTATCCTTTGTAAAAATTTGACTATAGAGGGTACAAATACAAGCTAGTTATTAATTAACTTTGGATCTGTTACAACTTAATATACACTATATATTTGAGAGATATGTCCTTATCCTTAGTTAAATTTTACAACTATAATTTCATATTTGTTTTCACTAACCCACCAATTAATTTACAAATAAACCTAACTAATGTAATCAATGAAAGTAATGAATACATGTGGTACGCCAAGGACTCGATCCTAGGATACTCACACAAAAATTCCGCACACTAAGCATTAGGCTATCAAGACAGTTAAAGGTTTATGCACAAGCCTACAATATATAAACAAGATCAATATACTATAAAGTATGCATGTGTTATCAATAAATTGGTATAGAAGTGGGTCACTGTTATTATAGTCTATTCATTGGAATTAGGTAAACAAAACTTAAACCACTAAACCTCTTTAACCCATAGCTTACTCTGACTGTTCCTTTTACTTATATATTTTCTAGATCTCAAGTGACGGCATCTCTTCCGTGGATTGACCTCCCAATCTACCAAGATTGGAAGCTAAAGCGTCACATTATTCCTTTGCCCCTCAACTTTCTCTTCATAATTGCTGAGGGGCACAGGGCCCTGGGTGGGACTTTGGTTTCCCGGGCGTTTACGCACCCTCTCAGCTCGCCGCCATGGAGTGGCTTCAGTCACCCAGGCTTTATTGTGGTCGGCAGGGAGGGTTCTGTGGGGGCGCTCGTTTATGGCCTTGGCCTTACTCGGGGCCTTGGGGCTGTTCGGCCAGGCAGCTTGGGGAACAACAACAACAACAACTAAAAAAATGGCTGGAGTATCAATCTAATATTTCTACCAACTGGGAAGGATCGGCCAAAGAATAGGTGTAGACAATTTAAAGCCAATTTGCTCTAGCCCTTTTTGAGTTACAGAGGCCAAGGGTCACGATTTCTGGTCTAACTATAATGGATGGACTACAGTTATCGTACTACATATTATGAAAGATATGTACAGTCGCGCTAATAAGTGATGTCAAAGCACCAAGAATGTTTTTATCTAATAAGTGATGTCAAAGCACCAAGTATGTTTTTATCTAATAAGTGATGTCAAAGCACCAAGTATGTTTTTATCTAATAAGTGATGTCAAAGCACCAAGTATGTTTTGATCAATAATTGGTATCAGCAATATCTAAGCTTCAATTTTTCATATCGAGTGAAATGTACAAACATGTTCCTACCCTATTCAACATCTGACAGACATTAATACAACACAGAGCAAAACAAACGTAATGACAGCTGGGACATAACTTATTAGCGCGACCGTACATCTTTTAGTTCCCCACTAAAATTGCTCATGTAATTATAATGTAAAACTTGCAAAATAAACAAACTAAAACTGGGACGATACACGATAAATGCAAAAGAACTAATCAAAATCGCTATGTGGAAACAACGCTTAATAAAATATAATTTTTAAATAAAAGAACACAATCCACCACATAGGGTGTAGGCCTACAAAACTACATGAGCAAGTCAATTTGTTTCCCAAGTAAACTGATCGTACATATAACAATGCACCTCGTCATGTTCAAGGAATTAGTCAATTTGGGAAGTCCGGGACGTTCTGGTAAATTTTTACTAAATTCTGTATGAATAAAGAAACTACAATTTATATCAAATTTTATATTAAGCTAAATTTGCAATTTGACAAGATATCAACAAAAGTACAAAAAAACATACATCACTCACTAACGATAGTGCTATCGGGTAGGTACCTGTAAGCATAGCATGCTTCAAGTGACTCCTAACAATTACTACCCTACTAATAACCTACATTTATTTTACAATCGATTTTATCCTTTCAATATAATGGCATTGCAACACCTAGTATAGTTAATACTTGACAGTATTATTAAGATTAGAAAGGACCGTTAAGAATCTCTGGCTATCTCAAATCCGTACTAAGCTGAATATAACAATCTAATGATGACCAGAACAATAAAAATAACATCACCATATTGAAAGGATTAAGTTATCTACTGAAGACACTTCCAAATAAAGGAACCAGAGTAAAGATGAGTCTGGCAACATTGCGGAACAATTTTGTAACACTATCGCATGGATCCTAGACATATTTATTCATTATTTTTGTTTTCAATAAATTAGTTTAACCAGGCCACCAAGTTCCCCAAAGAAACTTTCAGAGGGCTGGCCCGAAGAATTAAAAGTGATGGTGACATTTATAAATTTAAAACAAGAAGGACAACTAATCAAGGGAAGATAGATAGGGAAGGGCAGGAGGGGATCAAATCTAGGATATTATTGGGATGGAATTTGTGCTGTACCTAGAGTATCAGTGCATTACCACAAAGCCCACCGAAACGTCAATAAAATACCCTCATTGTTCCCTGATTAAATAGCACTGTATGAATATTCCCATATTCAAAATATGCTATAGGGGTTCAATGCCTGGTGAGTTACATGCTCAACAGGTGGCATTGTGTGTGTGTAAGTGTGAGAGTCCGAGTGTAGGGAGTGAGACAGTGAAGCACGGGAACGAGGTGGCTTCAGAGATGGGGTCGTTTCGGGCCATGAGTGAGCACCGTGCCTCATGTGAAGGCAAGATGGCAGGTGCTCGTTGTACTCTACGTGCTTCACATGTCTCACTCCCTAGACTGGAACAAGACCTCACAGGCTTCACTGTTCATTGTAAAGCGGTGAATGTTAAGGCTCTCAGCCTATGCCCGAGAGGAAGTAAGTTGGAATATAGAAAAAAAAAAAAAAAAAAAAAAAGGAAGGTGAAGACACGCAGACATTTCTGGCCATTTCATCAGTTCAGCCAGACCACATGAGTTCCACAGCAGAACTCATATATGGCAGGGCCGAAGGATGAGGCAAGAACTTCTACACTGCAGCACCAACTAAGAAGTTATCATGGTAAAGGGGTGCTGAAGCTCTGTAGTCTGCTCTGTATCCCTTAAAATAATTTGTGTTGCGTAGGACAAAATATAATGTAAAAATAATATTATAGAAATCTATGAGGCCATGAGCATAATAGTGGATAGGGAAGACTTGGGAGTTGGAGTTGGTATCGGACAGCGAAGACTTTTTTATATGTAGAAATTGGACAAGTTTTGTACCATGATACTATTTATTAGGGGGCTTGGACACGTATAATTAATAGTAGATATACCATTTTCATGCAGAACGTTTCATAATAGTACAGTAATAATCTCCTTTGAATGTTATTGAAGCTTGGGCAATTTACCTGCCTTTAGACAGTCCAAAAGATTGAGGTAAATGTTTGGAAGCCCAATAACTGGTTCAAACTATTACCCCAAGCTTTAGGACAAACTTCAAAAGACGGATACAGTATAGAAGTTTGAGAAACTGAGGTCCTATACATTTTCGGAACTTCACGGGGTCTCCTCTTGATCAGTAAGTGAAAATCTGTTAATAAAGTGCTCCTTCTTGGATGGTGTTGACTAACTTGGTGGAGTTACTTTAACAATGGTTGGCAAAGTGCAGCCCACGTTTTGTTCAAATTGTCCGAGACTCTTTAAAAGAAGTTGTCCGCCGTCGCCGTAGCAGCAAGAGTCGCCATAGCCGCCACCCGGGTGCTGGGTTAGAACTACTCAGCCAAGATCTGCGCCGTTGACTCCTTACTGGCACGAATAGTTAGGCGGTACATCTGGAAGACAAACAATACACTTTAGTCTAACATCATTATTATAAAGTACACTCCACAAGGGGGGATGGGCGTATTTATTTGCTCATTTATGTATCTTTTTATTCTTTCCTCCCTAGACCCTCCTTCAAGATAAATTTGTACATTTTTTTATAGAAAAATGTTTCGGCCAAAGGCCGATTCCTCTTAAATTACAAGCTCGTTATTGCTTGCCAGGAAAAAATTGACACCTAAATGACACAGTCTTAATATTGACAAAGAAATGGGGCGAAATGTCTTAAAATTGCCAAACTAATGGGCCAAACGTGTTAATATCTGAAAACTAATGGGGCTGAATATGAGGAAGAAGGGGGACTATAAAAACGACTCATCTCCCCTTAGTCCTTACCATTATAGCATACAACCATTTGAATCTCTGTACCTTCACAACCAACTCATTAGTACAGTATTTGAGATGTCATAGTCTCTTGCTCGGGTTAGATACAGATGCAGATGAATTTACATTTGCCCACATAAGTTCTGTTCCTCTCTGTGACTTTACGCATAAATATATAATGCGCATGACTGAATTACTAGTGTAGTTTCTTATGCAGTGGTTAACTCATCTGATTAGTTAACTGATAATTAAAAGAAATCACACTCGCAATTCATTCCTACTAATTATGCTTTCATACATAAGATCACAACTTGGAACAGAACTTATGTGGCCAACTGTACATATCAAGATCAGGTAAGGGACATCAATATATGAAACACATAACATACTAAATCACCAACGCCTCAATAATACCGTCCCATGATGCTATTATGAAATTTAAGACATTTTTGACAGTGAACCAACGCCCAAACTGTGCCAGTAATTTCTAGGGCCATGGGGTCAACTTCAGAGGCAGGGGCAGGGCCAGCCAAATTTTATGGTACAGGGAGAGGGTCGTCGACTTCCAGGTCATCATTCAGGTCCTTGGCCTTGATCTGATCAAGTTCTTGTTTTGGTCTTGGAACATTGACAATCGAAGAGACAAGTTTGGTAAAACTTCTTGTGCTTAGCAATGATCTGTTTATCAAGAAGCTGCACTAGCTGCCACAGGCTGTAGCACGGTTGGTAGAGCACTCACCTGCAAACTGTGAGGTTGATGGTTTGAGTCTCGGACCAGCCAGTGTGCTATTTGGCAAACGACAGTACAGTACTGTGGTGGACGGCTTGGTCTAGCAATCTGTGGCAACTGTTCACTGAAGTCCCTGATCATCAGGGCACCCATTTTAGCCCAGCTATTGAGTAGGGAGTGAATGGTGGTAAACAAAATGCAACATCATCACTAGGGAGGAAGTGTTGGGCAGCAAGAAGATGATCTTTGTTTGGATGAGCATCAGCCAGGGAACGGGGGTGACATAGGGTATTGTCTATCAGCAACAGGACCTTGATGGGGATGCCTAGTTTGGAGGCATTTAAGACGGACATCGAGAGATCATCCACCCACTGTCAGATTTGCACCCCCATTGCTGGGGGTTGCAGACACGAGACGGAGCCTGAACAGGACACTGATATTTAGGCACCGTTTAATAGACATTGTACAGGAATGTTTTCGAGCGCTAATTAATTCTGTTTGGGAAGAATCTGTGCTTTTGAGAAAATAAGTAACCTGATTATAATTATTATCATTAGAAAAGTGACTGTTACTTTAATTTGTCTATGTGTATGAAGGAAACAAAAGGCTGGTTACCTGTATTGAGCATCTCTTCCAAAGCCAAAAGAATGACAGAGCCAAATTCAAGGGGCGTTGTGGTCAAAATGCCTGGACACACAAACATTAAAGTTAAGTAAAAATAGTAACTAAAACCTATCTACCTATCTACACAGTACTGTATAGGCACACACCACTATTTTTTATTTTTATATATTTATTTATTTATTTTTTTAGCTGGGGGTGGCCGACTCAAGACATAGCTAAAATAGTACATTAAAAAAAAAAAGGACTAACCTGAGCTTGTCAGTTGGGCTCGAGCCTCAGCAGAGACCCGACCCATTGTGTGCGCGTGTGTATGATGGCCGCGAACACAAAGTTCTCCAGGTTGGGGTCGATGCCTTCCAAGAGTTGCATCCAAAACCCGATCAGCTTGGTCTTGATGGTCGCGTTCTCCATCCCAAGGCCGGATTTGAAGATTTTCTGCACTTCCTGGCTCGGCCTACAATTGAGTTATGAGTTCCATTAACACTCTTGAAAAAATATAATAAATATAAGAAACATTAATAGCCTACATATGCCTAAACACTAGTAGACACCCATGGCAGTAAGATAAATGATAGATATTAGTATGGTACAGTATGGTACAGTGAGAAATGCAAGCAATAACAAATACCAAGCCAATAGATAGATTAAGACTATATACTCTGCTTGCCATTACAGCACAGTACTGTACTCTTCTTATAATAGGTTAATAGTGTAAAGGACAATAGCTATAGGCAGGGTGTTAAACCGGAGCAATTTTATGTAAAGACTTGAATGAATATGAGAAGAAATGCCAAAAAATTAACATGAAATAGCATTGTTTTGGAATTTTTATCACTTCCAAAGAAATAATTTGAACTATATATAAACCACAACTTTATCGTTGCACATATATTATTAAAGACTAGAATATAATGGACTTGGCTTTCGTTTAGCACCCTGGCTATAGGCTAACTGGAAATCTTGCTAGTTGCATTTCCATCCATTGAAGAAAGAAGAATCCACCGTCTTAACCCTCTCGCTATCCTGTGGACTCGGGGGTTGCCGTTTAGCATTCAGAAATAGAGTTCTCTCAATCTCCTAATTACCTCTCTAAAATTAGTTTTTTGCCCACAGCTCACTCAAAGTCAACTGCAGAGGTTGAAATAACTAAACTAAAGGTTTCTAAACACCCCTGATAGCCACAAAGGTTTTTAACTCTCAAAGAGCGGTGGTGGTGGTGGTGGTGGTGGTGGTGGTGGTGGTGGTGGTGGTGGTGGTGGTGGTGGTGGTGGTGGTGGTGGTGGTGGTGGTGGTGGTGGTGGGGGGGGGGGAGGGAGGTATATCACCGTAGCGCCAGGGGGGTATATTTACCGAAAATTACATTCATTCCATGCTCTTTTTCATGCATAAGCAAGAGCCAGAGCGTAATACAATTATATATACGTGAAAGTGCAAAGATAGGGCTTTCCAATGAGATCCCTGTATGATATCTGGTTATCTTGCACCGATCGTGCAACCGAAGGGCAATTTCGATAAATTATTGGCAATTTTGTGGTTTTTGGCGAGGGAGGGAGGGTGTGTGAGTGAAGGAGCAGTGTATGGGGACTCCGTGTACGCCGCGCAGCCGTGGCGAGCAGTTCAAGGCTGCCTATCGTCCCTCCAACCCCCAGTCTCTCTCTTTAACCTGTCATATGACAGGTGCCGCAGGATAGGCCAATTTTCTCTCTCCCGTCATATGACGGTCGCCGCAAATTGAGGGTTAAGTACCGGTATCCCACAAAGGCCACAAATCGCGTTCTGTGCGTGAAAAGGTTATAGAGCGGTCGAGTGGAGAGCACGCTGATGTGTAAATCTGCTTGACCTGGATTCAATCCCAGCTAAGGCGGACTATTTAGTGGGTGTGGTAGTACGTCCTAGCGTATCTTATAAGCTCGCACACAGTCGGGGGACACCTCGACGACGTATACAGACAAATAAACAGACACAAGAAAGCCATTCCAATAGCTTCCTCTATCTACAACATCCCTTCTCTGCTAGCTACACTTTCCCAGCCATATGGTCCTAGTGTACTGTCTGATAGCGTAATTGGATTTCAAATGCATGACTTAAACAAAACAGGAAAACAAAGCATTGACGAAAATCCAGGATGGTACTAACGCGCTAAGGTTCTTCCAGCGACTGAAGAAAGACTCTCCGTTCATATCAGCTGGCTCAAAGAAATTGTTGCATTAGAGTGGGAGGTGGAGAGCCAGGCGCTGGGGTACGTTACCGTAGCTGAAGTTCACCGTCAGATCTGGAAGGCCTGGAATACAAAAATAAAACCATTAATATAACTATCTGTTAGGTACAAAGCTGGTATCACACAAGTACTTTTTCACTCAACATTCATCCACAACACTGGCCTGGCAGCTTATGAGGTAAACATTCAATAGATTTTGGTTACCTAATTCATCTACAGTATCATCAGTCAAGTTTCCGATACCTGTGCAAAATATTCCAGAAATGTTCCCAGAAAAATACTGACCATCGAATGTGACTATAAAAGCTCTTGTGTGATACCAGGTTAAAGGTGAACTACAGGGATGAACAAAAAAACAAAGATTAATGCAGGGTCATAACTTGGCATGAATATACTGTAATATGTATATGGGCAATATTGATATAATTCCATTAAACTCCAGAAAAAAATACTAGTATATAATGTCGTTGGCAACTCGGCGATCAGCTGGACCAGTTCAACGGCTCGGGAGTGACGCTATTGTATGGAGAGCCTAGTTTGTATACAAGACATGCAGTCCTGGACTGCCCGGTCTGTTTTTCGTAATTAATATCTTTCAATTCAATACTCAAGCTCTGCAAACGATCGAACAACGTCCTGATGATGTGGTGCACATCAAGAAATAATCCCATCTCGCCAACAATAAACATATAGCCAGTGTTTGTGAGTGTTTTAGCCTGGTCCAAAGTTGAGGCAGGTCGGTTCTAAGGCCTATTTCGTAATGATAATATAGTTTTCTGTTCAATTTATATATCACGGTCCCTTGACCAGACAGTGGTGAAGCCAAATGCTGAGCTATAAACATGAATACAAATTATTAGAGTTTCTCACATAAAAAAACACACAGATTCACCCATTTCCCATGTCAAGAGTTCCCGCCATTGCACAAAATGACGTCATGGTAAACACGCCAGTTCGCGCCACATAAAATAACTTAGATAAGCTATATTTCTATGTTGTTAAACAAATTGATGAAAGTTCTTCAGTATCATGTACCTAAAACCAAGCAGATCCCAATGAATATTGTAGTTTGAATAAGTTTCATCCCTGGAATTGACCTTTAACACAGAATAAGTTAGTAATACAGGATATGTAGCCTTATTGGTTTTATATCCTATACAACTGAGCAACATGGGAACACTGAATGCATATATTTGTATTGTAGTATACTGTATAATGTTGTGGCCAGACAATTGAGATAAAAAATTTAACACACATGAAAATAAATAATGACTAATGAAGCACAAAGGATCATTTAAACCGGCATCACATAAGCACTTTTTCGTTCAACATTTATCCTCAACACTGGTCTGGCAGCTTCTGAGGTAAACATTTAAACTAAAATGTATCTATCATCTGTCTAGTTTCCGATACCAGTGAAAAATATTCCAGAAATGTTGCCAGAAAAATGTTGACTAGCCTATAAAAACTGTTGTGTGATACTGGCTTTAGTGTGTTATCATACAATAAACACTTTCAAAACACTATATAAATGCCTGTTTAAAAATATATCCTGTACCACTAGTGTAGCACAGTAATATTGCAAAATAGTATTCGAGAAAGGCTCTAAACATTCAATACTGTAGAATGCTTTATACATTCCAATACCTGTATGTATGAAACCAATTGTGTACCATCTGAGAACTTATGAACGCATTAAAAATAAATTTAGAACTTGCGAAACAAATATACCAGTACCAGAAACTGCACAATACATATACATAAAATTTTAAGACTGAGAGCTCCACACATATGTGCAGTTTCAGTCTCTTGTCCTAATGGCAGCGTTCCAAGCAACCCTCGGGTAGAATGTAGAATTCGGGCGTACTGCCAGCTTTGTTTACAGTACGCGGAGCCGGGGCGGACACTTGCCATCATGTTCCTGTCTATTTTGACTGCCTTTGGATACAATAATATGTTGAGGGAGCCCCCCCCCCCTCACCCCCCCCCATGACATATTGTCATCATCATATATCAAATATGACGCAAAAATCATCGTCTATCAAAATAGACGCAAACTTAACCACGGCGATCGACAAATGAAAACATGACGGCGGCGGGGGTGGCGTCGGACCTCTGCAATCATGTTCCCGTCTATTTTGAATGCCTTTGGATATAATAATATGTTTTGTCCCCCCCCCTCACTCCCCCATGACATATTATCATCATCATATATATTGCCAGCAGGGGGAAAATAACCGAAAAAATCGCCGTCAAAATATACACAAACTTAACCGCGGCAATCGCCCTATGTAAACATGACGACCGTACGCCTGGAATCTACATCCATCCCCAACCCTGTTAAGGGCTGCTTCACTCGTCAAGTTTTTGGATTTGAGATCGGCACATATAGTCCGATCTCAGGTCTTCCTCAGTCCACCCCTTGGTGCAGCTCCCTCCACAAGACTAAACAAACTCATACAAATCACTGTGGAAGTAACATATTGAAGATTTAGCAAAACAATACAGGTCTGCCTTACTCTCTGATGCCCCGATTTACAATATTATTATAGGTATTTAGGTGCTTGCGTTTGGGTTTTAGCTACTCTGAGAATGCTTCCCCATTTACCCCATTAATTTTAGGGTTTGCTAACATACATACATACAAGTTTAAAGACCGTTTTGACGACAGAGAATGTGGTTACAGTCTCATGTCCTAAATGGAAGCTTTCTAGGCGGCCCTGTCAAGGGCTGCCTCTGTTGTCAAGTTCTTTATTTTCAGATCGGACCGGAGTACCCGAGCCCAAGTCATTCTAGGTCCACCCCTACGCGCAGTTCCCCCAACGTTCACAGTCCGGCATTTCTTCACCCAGTTCTGATCATCCATTCTCTCCATATGTCCAAACCAACCAAGTCGGCTCGTGTGCACCACTTCACCGATACTCCTAATGCCCAGACGCCTTCTCCCACTAACTCACAACCCTACCTTTCAGAACGGTAAAATTTAAGGGGGGATGGTTCACTTTTTGGTTGATTTTTTCATTTATTAATAATTTTCTAGTTTCCTCCCTAGACCTCCATCAAACTTAAAAAAAACATTAATTAGATCCCCCTTCTAGATTAATTTGTAAATTTTTTGGTAAAAATGTCACGGCCGAAGGCCGATTCTTCCAAAAATTACAGGCCCACTATCGTTCGTCAGAAAAAAATGGACACCTAAATAGCACGAAAGGTTTTAATATTGACAAGGAAATAGGGCGGAAGGTCTTAAAATCGACAAACTAATTGGACAAACATCTTAAAATCTGAAAACTAATGGGGCTAAACATGAGGGAGAAGGGGCTCTAGAAAAAAAAAGAAGACACCTTTCCCCTTAAGTTATTGAACCTATCTTACCCAAGCCTAGCTTTGTTTTTGCTCCAGAGATTTTAAAGCATAAAACACCTCCAAGATACCGGTACCTCTAAAAGATAATTTTTTTTTATAAAATATGTCCCTCCTCCTAAAATACAGGCTTGCTATTGCTCGTCTGGAAAAAAGAAAGACTCCTAAATGGCACAAAAAGTCTAATTCTTGACAAAGAAATGAGGCGAAAGGTCTTCAGATTTGTTTTCCGTCAAACTAATAAATAGGGTGAAAGTCTAAAAATCTCAAAACTATATGAGGCATAACATTAGTGAGAAGAGGGTCCTGTAAAAAAAAAGAACTTTTCACACTGCCTTCATTTCTGAAAAAAAATATAATTGTCAAAAGCCAAGATACAGTAAAAAGGCATCCTCATATCTTTAGACAGTTTATTGAAAAGCTGGAGTGTCTCTTCGTTACAAGCTCTAGTTTTTAAAATTGAAATTTTGAAAGTTTATGACTAGGCTATCATTTACCTTATTATTTATATATAGGCCTATAGTAAATAAATCTGATATATAAAACTCTATAACTTAACTGAAATGCATACTGAACAAAAATTCTCAACAAAAATCAGCAAAACTAATCAATACCTGTAGTGTACAGTACGGTACATGAAAAATTACAAATCTTTAATCAAACCATGACCATCACCTGGCCAGTATCAATATAAATTAGATTAAAAGTGTTAATTTAAATCTAAATTTAAAAATAAAACTTCTAACCTCTTACAGAAGAGTCCAATTGGAGAAGACGCGAGGGTTGGAGAAGGTAGAGTTCAACCGTCCCTTCTACCATCTGGTCCATCTGGCACCACTGGCAGTATGGGTCTGAACCAGGCTTCAGTTCGTTAAGACTGGCAGCTTTGTGTGCAGGAGTATAAAAAGTTCTGGCACCTGCGAACAAAATCTTTTATCAGCCGAAATGAAACTGTATAGCCTAAACTTAGCAAACTGAAAACAAAACTAGCAACTATAATCATACTGTACATACAGACTGTACAAGTTTAAAGGCCGTTTTGTCCACAGAGAATGTTGTTACAGTCTCACATCCTAAATGGCGGCTTTCCAGGCCGCCCTGTCAAGGGCTGCCTCTGTTGTCTATCTATCTATCTATTTATCTATTGCCCGACGCCGTAATCCCCGAAGGGGTGGCCACGAACGAACCACCCCCATGCACCTCTGTCCCCAGTCAGTCAACGCCCCTCCCCCCAACCAGCACCGCCTTCGTTCATGTACTTCCTCACTCCATCCTTCCACCTCTCATTCGGTCTACCTCTCCCTCTCTGTCCCTCCACCTTGCTCTCATTTATAAATACAGTACTTATAAATCTATAATACAGTACTAGGTTAGGTTAGGTTAGGTTGTTTGGTTAGGGTAATGTATTTTTGTATCCAAAGGCAGTCAAAATAGACGGGAACATGATGGTGAGCGTCCGCGTAGTGTAAATATTAAACAAGACGGGCGGTACACCCGGTAACTACATTCTTGCCATATTTTTTCGCATAGGCTACTGTAAGTTTAAACTTCCGGAAATTAATGGGTAAAAAAAACAATAATTTCCTATTTCAACTTACGTCCGCCGCTGCACTCATGTTATTGTTGTGAACCTCTCGGCCCTCACTGCCACTCGTTGCCAGAGTAAGGTACGGTAGGCCCTATGTCCCATAATACTGTGTTTTTTGCACTGTTACCAAACCAGCGGGGGTTTGGGGGCGGCAGCCCCCACTCATAATACTAGGATAGGTTAGGTAAGGTTGTTAGGTTAGGCTAATGTCTTTTTTATGCTTTTAACTCTTCATTTTCCCTGAACTTCATAGCCCTACCCACTAGTGGGGGGCGTGTTTTTAGATTGTTGGATAATGGGTAAATACTCATTTCAGCTCCTCTTCAGTATAGGCTAAAAGAGGGTAATTATAGGGAATAGGCTCACACCCTTAGGCCTATTTTTCATGTTTTTTCCTCCAGATTTTGAGAAATTAGTGTTTTCATGGTCTTAGTTATAATTCCAATGTGGGATACACGATGGGTTGAGGAGGGGCTTTGCCCCCCCAGGCCCCCTCACCCCCCCATGAATTATTGAAATCATCATCTATGTTGCCAGCAGGGGGTAAATATCGATTATACTGCATAAAGAAGGCGTTTGTAAACAGTGAGGATGTCCGAAAGAGCTCTGATATTGATTAGAATGGGCGTTTTTTTTCTATTAATATCGGGTTTTATAAATGTGATCAAAATTATTCTTCCACAGTGGAATATACAGTACTGTACATCAGTACATCAGTAGCCTACAGTATAAGGATTCCATAGACCTACATTGTCCCTAATATATTATGTATAGGCCCAATAAGGCTGCGAGCCTATTCCCTATAGGCCTAATTATCGAATGGAATACATGGTATAAGAAACATGTAGGCCACGATAAAATCGATGTATGAATTTAATCAGCCTACATAATTTTTATAGCCTCTTGTCCGACGATTTTATGCAGCTTAGCCTAGGAAGGATCTGTGGGTATTAAATGGGTATAGTCCTAGACTATCTCAATTAACCCTCTGACTTCCATATACCCTTCCTAATCTGAATAAAATCTTCTAATAAGTACCAGAAAACAGAAAATATATGAGTACTGTATTGGATCTTGAAAGGGTTAATATTATCCCGAATTAGAGTTGAGGGAGGTCCGACATCGCGATAACGGGACCACTAGGTTACCTGTTAGCTTATAGGCCTAACTACCAAACCTTTGGTGATGGGCTGGTCTATCAGAGTGAGAACTGAGCGATCTCTGCCATACCCATAGCTTACTCTGACTGTTCCTTTTACTTATATATTTTCTAGATCTCAAGTGACGGCGTCTCTTCCGTGGATTGACCTCCCAATCTGCCAACCTAGAGGTTGGCAGATTGGAAGCCAAAACATCACAGTTTTCCTTTGCCCCTCAACTTTCTCTTCATAGCCTAATTGCTGAGGGGCACAAGGCCCTGGGTGGGGCTTTGGTTTCCCGGGGCGTTTCCGCACCCTCCTCAGCTCCCTGCCATGGAGTGGCTTCGGTCACCCGGGCTTTATTGTGGTAGGCAGGGAGGGTTCTTTGGGGGCGCTCGGTTATGGCTTTGGCCTTGCTGGGGCCTTGGGGCTGTTCGGCCAGGCAGCCTGGGGAACAACAACTACCAAACCTTCACTATTATTACAGCCTAATATACACATACTGATGCTGTATAGTTTCATACATCACATATTGGCCACATATTTAGTGTTATATCCACATAAATTATATATAGTCATTTAAAATACCTGTTAATCTTCTTATTGTTTAAATGTGCAGTTTGCTTGGAGGGTTGTCTCCAGATTACTGCACAGGCGTTTAGATGGGATAGAATAAGAATAGGCTAGAAGGGGAAACTCATAGAATGAGGAATGAAAAACTACTCAAAATTAGTCACTGAAGCCCCCCAACCGCGTCAAGGAGAGTAGTATCAGGGGGGGGGGGGGGCCCTGCTAATCATATTTGTTGTGGTTGTGTTTGTTGTCATTAAAGGGTCCTGTGATTGGCTGAGGCTGTGCAGGAGTCTAGCAAGTGATTGGTCAGAAGTTTAAAGGGACATCAGCTGATCTCGCGCGGGACATTTAAAGTCACCAAAGCAAAACACATCTCGTGTGTACTGTATGTATAATAGAGGTGCCCCACTTGTGTGAATTAATTCAGTAAAGCGGGTTTTGAAGTCGGTATCAGACACCAATTTTAGCTCTATTACATCAGGGGTGAATTGCTTAAAATAATTATATTGGGGTCTATTACAAATATTTGTTTGGTATCGATCCTTGTCCTTTCGGCAGAATGTTGAGTTTAATATTGCTCACATATAGAAGTCTGACTGAGTAGTATTACCAATGGACCAGTAATCCAAATTATCTGGGTTCGAATCAGTTGCATTGCGTGCTATACTGTAAAGAAACCCATGGTTCAAAATACGGCATACTATATAGTCTATTTGGTGTCTTGATGGTGTATTGGTTAGTGTTTAAGATCTGTGTGTGGTAACCCAGGTTTGAATCCCGGATAGATCACATGCTTGCATTAATTTCATTGGGAGGTATTTGGTGTTGGGAGTGAAATTAATAAATTGGATTATTCCAGCTGATGGTAAACTGAATCTTTTAGCAGCGAATTTCCTGATACTTAATGGAAAACAAATATTACTTTTAGGACCGACCGTGATTTCAGCAAATTGTTTTGCATGTGTGTGGTGTGTGTTTTCTTCCTTCATATGCAGTGTTTTCTCATACTAAATTAGTAATGAGTAGGCTAGGTGAAATGAGTATTTACCCAATATATATATACTGTGTATATATATATATATATATATATATATATATATATATATATATATATATATATATATATATATATATATATATATAATTATATATATATATATATATATATATATATAGGCTATATATATTTTTTTTTTTTTTTTTTTTTTTTTAATGATGATATCAGTGAGTTGTCCTCCAGGATAACGTATTTTCAAAAGGAAAAGGGTAGCCAAAACAAGGAAGATCCCCATCTTCACATGTATTGCAATATTTCGGACTCTGCGTCCATCATCAGGTCAGTACACGATCCTTTAAAATCAAATTACCATACATAAAATTTCGTAAATAGAAGGATCCGTAAAATAGTTTAAATACAAAGTAAATAATGGTATAAAATACCTAGATGAAATGAATTCGTTAATAAACACCAGTACCGCATGAATAAAAGGAAAACTAATGCGATATGACTAAATAATAAAGACAAATCCCTACCCACCTAGATCCAACCCCAAGCCCACCTCGAGTACAACTGAAGACCATTATTTGATAATTTAACACTAACACCGACAACCCCAAAGACACAAAACAAAAGAACATCTGAAAATGATATATTCTGACTGGGCGTACAATGTGAAATACTCCTAATGAATTTGAAATTTAACGAAACAAACAGGAAACAATTAAAACTAAACTATTTGAAAACTGACTAAACAATTGAATCAGGTCATAGTATTTAGTTCCGGCTTGAGTTGTTGAATTAATATCTTTTCCCCTAAAAAAGTATCTTGTTCATTATTGAATTTACCTATTATTTCAAAATCATTCTCTGAGAAAAGATGGTCATTCTCATGTGAATGATTTCTTATGGCCGAAAAAGGCATTTTATTTAGATTTGACCCGTTCTATAGCTCCTACCCAAATGTTCAGATATTCTAATTTTGAAATATCTGGAAGTAGGCTACATCCGACATACCTAGCATTACAGCTGGGACACGAACATTTATATACAATATTTGAACATATTAGGTTAGGCGTACGGTCTTTAAAATTCAAAAATGAACCTATAGTGAAATCATTATTGAATATTATTCGAAAGTTGACGGCAGGAAATTCAATTTTGAGAAAGGCTAGCAACTTCTTCCTGAACAAGAAACTTAATTCCCCATAAAAAAGCAATTTAACATATTTGATAAGTTTAGGTACTCCCGAAGCTGTGACCTCTAAATTTTGCTTCGTGTATAAATTTTTTTAAAAGTACGTTATTAAATACATTCATAGTATAATTGTTGGATATAAAATACTGCTTCAAAAACTCGAATTCTAGATGCATAACATTAAAATTAGAACACAAATTGTAGGCACGATTTAAAAGTGTTTTAATGGAGTTTATTTTGAAAATATCTGGGCAGAAACTAAGCCAATTGAGACCTAAACCAGTAAAGGTTCGTTTCCTAAAAACATCAGTGATCAATCCATTCCCGGTTTTGGTTTGTGATATATATATATATATATATATATATATATATATATATATATATATATATATATATATATATATATATATATATATATATACCGGTATATATATATATATATATTATATATAATATATATATATATATATATATATATATATATATATATACAGTATATATACACAGTATATGGGTAGGGATCTCGTTAGGGTTGCCATGGGATACGGGATGGGTTGAGGGAGTCTTTGCCCCCCCCCCCCCCCTCCACCACCACCACCATTACTTATTGAAATCAGTATCTATGTTGACAGTAGAAGGCCTGTTTAGGTTTTACTCCACAATTTTGGCGCCGCCCTCGTCGACAGGAAGTTTTGTTTAGGCTATACAGTGCTTTATATTAGGTCCCATATAATTCATTTGTGACGGTAATGACATATACAACAATGCAGTATGGTACAGTCGCGCTAATAAGTAATGTCTCGGCAACAAGTATTTTTTGATCAATAATTGGTATCAGCATAATCTAAGCTTCATTTCTTCATATCAAGTGAAATATACAAACATGTTCCTACACTTACCCACCCTATTCAACACCTGACAGACATTAATACAGCACAGAGCAAGCCAGACACAATGACAGCTGGGACATGACTTATTAGCACGACCATACATAAGAAACCTATAGAACACGCTCGCGTGTGAATCTGAAAGACCCGGGATCGAATCCCTGCCACGGCGGACATTTAGTGGGTGCGGTAGTACGTCCTAGCATGTTTCACATGCTTGCACCCAGTCAGGGAACATCCTGACGACGTATACATACTAAACACACATAACACAGCCACTCCAACACCTTCCTCTCTCTCCAACACCCCTCCTCCCCTCTCAACACTCTTCTCTGAGCTAGTGCCGATAAAAATGGCATGGTCAGTCCTGTAAAGAATCGTAAGATTCAGAGTCGTAAAGATTCCAGGACGAGCTCATTAGCGGCGGATCCCCAGATCGACCGTGGTGATTGTCACCTAAACATCTACAAAAGTACAAAGTACAAAAGTACCCCAGAAACACTTTGAAAATGTATATTTAGTTACCTGTATTATTTTTAGTTTTCTATGAATAGTGGTTTAAAGAAAACGAAATTAGGAACACTTATATAAATGTATTTGCTTCATTGTAGCCCTCTCAGTATATTACAATCCTTATCTATGGAAGATTAGTCTTGCCACAAGAATGTCGAATCGGCCCCATTCAGCCAACTGTTTGAAGACGTTTATCTCCATTCAGGTGTCGATTTTTTCCTGGCGAGCGATAGCGAGCCAGCATTGTATGGAGAAATCCGGCTTCGCCGGAGACATTTTTCTATCGAAAAATGTACAAATTTAGCCTGCTGTAAATAACAAAACAAAAATATGCCGGCTCGCTACCACTCGCCAGAAAAAAGTAGACACTTGGATGGGGATAAACGTCTTAAAACAATAGGCTGAATGGGGCCGAATGGATATAAACCAGAGGAAGAGAGAAAAGGAGAGAAAATAAATCAGGTGACCCCCCTTAAGGGGAGGTTTTTAGTTTGGTCCCTAGATATCCTTCAAGCTTAAGATTACACCCCCTTGAGCCTCTTTCAAGATAAATGTTTACATTTTTCGGTAGAAAAATGTCCCGGCTGAAAGCCGGTTCCTCTTAAATTACAGGCTCGCTATCGCTCGCCAGGATAAAATCGACACCTAAATGACACGAAAGGTCTTAAAATTGACAGAAATGGGTTGAAAGTTCTTAAAATCGTCAAAATAATGGGGCAAATGTCTTAAAATCTCAAAAACAATGGGGCTAAACATGAGGGAGAAAGGAGTCAAGAAAAAAGTCCCTCAAGTGGACATAATAATAATAATAATAATAATAGTTGTTGTTGTTGTTGTTGTTCCCCAAGCTGCCTGGCCGAACAGCCCCAAGGCCCCGAGCAAGGCCAAGGCCACAACCGAGCGCCCCCACAGAACCCTCCCCGTCGACCACAATAAAGCCTGGGTGACCGAAGCCACTCCATGGCGGGGAGCTGAGGAGGTGCGGAAATGCCCGGGAAACCAAAGCCCCACCCAGGGCCCTGTGTCCCTCAGCAATTATGAAGAGAAAGTTGAGGGGCAAGGGAAAAATGTGACGCTTTGGCTTCCAATCTTGGTAGATTGGGAGGTCAATCCACGTTAGAGACGCCGTCACTTGAGATCTAGAAAATATATAAGTAAAAGGAACAGTCAGAGTAAGCTATGGATATGGCAGAGATTGCTCAGTTCTCACTCTGATAGACCAGCCCATCACCACATGACTAGAACCCAATCCTCTCAGCATCAGCTAGGAAAGGCCCTAGAAAGCCACCTTTGGCGGGGGGATAGCTCCCCTATTTCAACCCTTTTCGGGGTTGGGCACCCGCCCTATAATATAACATAATAATAATAGTTCTTAAAGCTAGCGCATGCTAAGCCAGCTAAGGATAGCCCAATAAGGCAGATTAGGCGTATTTCCATTGGGGTCCTGTACTACCACCCCATCCCCTTGCTCATGAGGGATGGTAACGACTCAGTGCTTGTGAAAAATCTTTAATGCGCCGAGCGTGGGCGCGATCCCGGGCCTTCTGGGTGGAAGTCCGAGACGCTAGTCACTACACCAGCGAGGACATCTCCCCTTAAAGTACTGAAGGCCATACTGATTGGTTGATTACTCGAGAGGTTAATAATAATAATAATAGCGTCTGTATGCCCGGGATTGGTCTTCTATAATTATGCTTCACTCACGTACGTCAATGTCAATACTCCAAAAAATATATGGTTGGCTGGAGACTTCAACTTACCGGACATTAACCCTTTGAGTACCAACGATGTGTGTTATATTTTAATCTAGCTATATTTAGACGATATTTTGCAACTTAGGAAGGATCTGTGGTAGTTAAAAGAGTTGTTGTTGTTGTTGTTGTTCCCTAAGCTGCCTGGCCGAACAGCCCCGAGTCCCTGAGGAAGGCCATGGCCACGATCGGGCTTTCCCACAGAGCTCTCATTGAGTGTAGATTGTGTTGTTGGCGTAAGTGGTTGTGGGAAATGCAGTCTTCTATGATGTGTTTAATGGTATGGGGTGCTGTGTTACATCCCGGGCAGGCGTCGACAACGGAGTTGTCGGAGTTGTCGTTGGTGTCCGCATCTCAGCCTGGCCAGGTGGACTCTGTCCTCACGAGGAAGGGAGGATTCGGAAGGATGGATTTCGGGAGGTCGTGCATGCAGCTGCGTGTTGTCTGTGAGTGAGTGGATGGATCGGTGAGAGATATGAGTATGGATGTGCTTCTGGAAGTTGGTTCGGGGTGGGCAGGGAGGGAGAGAGGACAATAATTGTGTGTGATACCGTGTGCTGGGTGTTGTTTTGATATTTCTTGGTGTCTGTGGGTGTGTTGCCATGTAGTTTAGTGGGTGGTCTTGGTTCGTGGAGGCTGCTGCCAGGAATTGAGTGCCTCTCATGTCCAGTTAAAAGAGTTGGTTAAGATAGTTTGAAGTATTATATTATTGCTAGAGGTCCTTCCTAAGCTGAATAAAATTGTCTATTAGTTGCCAGAATATGATGAATTAAACGTCCCTGGTACTGAACGGGTTAAGGCGAGGGAACACGGATGTGGTCCCGGACCCTAAGAATAGGAACGATTTACATGTTGTGTTCGGGCTCTGTCTCGAGTCGGCCGCCCCCCCCCCCAGCTACGGGGTATGTGCCTGAGCATATACATACATACATACATACATATACAGTATACATACATACATACATAGCCTACATACATACATACATACATTTACAGTATACATACATACATACACACATACATACATATATACATACTATAGTAAATTCATTATAGGTAGGCTAAATTCTTGATCACTAACCTCTATAACTAAAAAATTACTAGCCCAGAGTAATAAATTTTGAGACCTTTCGCCTCATTTTTGTGTCAATATTAAGGCCTTTCGTGCCCTTTAGGTGTCGATTTTTTCCTGGCGAGCGGTAGCGAGCCTCTAGTTGTAGAAGGAATCGGCCTTCGGCCGATGCATTTTACTACCGAAAAATGTAAAAATTTATCTTGAAAGGGGGTCTAGGGGTTGTTTTTCTAAGCTTGATGGAAGTCTAGAGAGGAAACTCAAAAATAAATAGATAAATAAAAATATAGACCCAAAACCAAGCACTGCCCCCTTAATATTTATAGTCATTGATGTTTTAGTGTCACGCAGCGTAGGCCACCATCATCTTGAGCTTGGAGAGAGGGGTCCACGAGATGTCCCTGGGCCCGAAGTACGCCCAGCTGAGTACCCTGGTGGTGGGTTGTGGGGTGGGGGTGTGGGTGTTGGTGTGGGGGGCTGTGGGGAAGGCTAGTCCACAGCCACGGTACCACCAACCTCCTCCGTGACGAACAGCACAGTTACGACCTCAAGGGAGAAACACATTTATATAGTATATATATATATATATATATATATATATATATCAAGTATATCTCACAGATATGTTTAGTTTGTTAGTAATTTCACTGCTCCTCCCGTCTCTCTCACACACACACACACACACTCTCTCTCTCTCTCTCTCTCTCTCACACACACTCTTTCTCTCGCTCTCTCTCTCTGACTGACTCACGGGCGGAGTCGTTGTCTCGGTCGTAGGTGGTGAAGTTGGTGCCGTTGAGGTTGGTAAGACCGTTGCCCAACTCACTGTTGGGGCTGTAACCGGAGAGCAGCAACTGGTATCTGGGGAGAGAGAGAGGGTGGAGGAGCAGGGAGTAATAATGGAAAATCAGGCAACATGGACATATATATCCCCTAAGTAGCACCCCCCCCCCCCCCCCCCCTCCCCCGCCATTACACACATCGATCACCTACATAGAACCCGCCCCCCCCCCCCCACAAAGATCGATCTCCTATATAGAACCCCCCACAAAGATCGTTCAGCTATATAGAACCCCCACGAAGATTGATCATTGATATAGAACCCACCCCCCAACCCAAAGAAGATCAACCACTTATACGGACCCCCCCCCCCCCCCCTAGATGGTCAGGGTAGGGGTGCAGATACCTTTTTGACCGAGTGTACATGTATAATAATAATAATAATAAAATGTTTATTTCCACTTAAAAGTGGTTATTCTGCTCATAATTACAATTACAAAGTGTACATTAAGTATTAACTTAGGTATAAACTTAGGTATAAGGTATAAACTTAGATTGTACATACACATTAAGATGCATATATGCACGCAATACATACATATACAGTATATATATGTGCGTGGACTTACATACTTTTACACACACATTCATATTTGTTTGACTGTACATAGTTTATATGTATCTATATTGAAATACCCACATATAAACAGTCATAAAAATATGAATAAGAATATATAGGCCATCATATTACCATAGAGAACAATGAGGCCCGATATTTAGATTATGTATTATTTAATAAGTTCTTTTTCAACTTTGATTTAAATGCATGTACGGTATTTGCCTCTTTGATATCCGATGGTAGTTGATTCCATAACTTAGGACCTGTTACAGACATAGCTCTGGCTCCCGAGTCAGTCTTGGTTCTGGGGACATAAAGATTGTGTCGTTGTCTTGTATTACTATCGGTAATATTGTTAACAGTTGGGAGAGGTAGGAAGTGATCTGGGTAGTGGTGGGTGACTTTTTAAAAAATAGTTACAACTGAATTCAAAGTAATTTGTTTCTTTATGCTTAGCCATTGTAATTCTTTGAACATGGGTGTAACGTGATCATACTTCCTAGCTTTACCATCTGCGACTCTTGCCGCGAAGTTTTGCAACCTTTGAACCTTCGTGATTAGTGATGCATTAGTCGTCCCCCAAATCATATTACAGTAGTTCAGAATGCTTAATACTAGTGATTGTACAACTGCGATTCGAGTTGATTTATCAAAATAATGTTTTGTTCTATGTATGTATAATATGGCCCCCATTACTGTTGTTGTTGTTTGGCTTATATGTTTGTCGAAGGTCATAGTCTGATCCAAATGAACACCAAGGTTTTTTACGTGGATGGATGGTTGGAGTTTGGTATCACCGAATTGAATGGTGGTGTTGCTTGGTATTTTTGATATGATTTGACGTGTTCCTATGAAGATACACCGAGTCTTTTTGGTGTTCAGTAATAGACCATTTTCTTGGAAGTAAGCATTTGCAATCCGTAGAGTTTCTTCACATCTAGCGATTAGATTATTTAATTCGTTTAATTGACCACTGTGAAGGAACTGTGTGTCGTAAGCATATTGTGCTAGTAGGCAATTTTTTATGTATTTTAGTATATCATTGACAACAATAATGAAGAGAATTGGTCCTAAAATAGACCCTTGAGGGACTCCGTAAGGGGTTTTTGCTATGGAGGAAATAGTATTATTTATGCGGACGGACTGTGTTCTTTCACAGAGGTAATCCTCGAACCAGAAAGAGTCAATAACACTCACACCATTCTTTTGACAGGTACTGCATGAGGTTGACCACATTTAAGGGAGCCCACCTCGTTTTTTTTCCTTTTTTCTCCCTCTCTCTTTGGCTTGTATCCATTCGGCCCCATTCAGCCTACTGTTTTAAGACATTTACCCCCATCCAGGTGTCAATATTTTCCTGGCGAGTGGTATGCCTATTTATGACTAGCAGGGGTACCCGCGTTGCCCAGCTTTAAATTCTACTACCATAATCACCATCATCAATCACTACTACCACAATCATCACAATACTACTACTACCATAATCACCGGCCTCGACCTCCCTGTGCCTCATTAAACGGCGACCTCGATTTCGGCCGCTAAATGACCTCCAATTTTGGATCTGACCTCATCCGTACCCCCATTTAGGGGAGCTGCGAACAACTTTCGTTCCATACACCTTTTCGATCGGAGGCCTCCTTCTGCCCCAAACGGCCATTTTTTTTCGCTCCCGTTTACTACATTTTCGCTCCCGTTTACTACATAAGTTCTGCCGAAAATTGTATTAAACAAAAGTGTCTCTGATTTCCACTAAACTCGCCTAAAACCATCTCCAAAGACTGGGCTTTCCAACGGTGCCCAACACTCCCACCTGGCACCAAAACTGTGGGAGGAGTTTAGTAACAAAGGTCGGGTAACTGACAAACAGACAAACATTGACCTTTATTTATTAAGATAGCTTCCCTAAATGTGCATATTGTAAAATTAATGTACTATTCTCGCTCGCTCTCGCGCTCTCTCTCTCTCTCTCTCTCTCTCTCATGTTACTGGGCAATATCTCTGACCTGTGACTCTCTGGCATGACCTGAAAGAAGCGCCACTCAGCACTCCTCTTGACCCCCTGCCTGTTAGTAGCCGCCACCCTCAGCGTGTAGTTCACCTGGCCACCGGTTAGGAAGTGTAGCAGCTCGTTACCTGGGGAATACACATGTCACATATTAAAAAAAAATAAATAAAAAAAAAAAAAAAAAAATATACTGTATATACTGTATATACCGGTACATATATAATATATATATATATATATATAACAGGCATGATTACATTTCATCAATTATACCATCACCCATTAACCTAGGTCTTTGACGTTGTCAAAACCGTAACCAAATGCATATTTAGTAGAAAACAAAGAATATAAGCGTGTACAATACAGTACACTGGAGGTAAACAAAATAATATAAAAGACGAATTTGATATTGATTATTCCGTAAACGTCACTGGGGGTCACCGTTTTTTTTTTATATTTCTCTCCTTTTCTCTCTTTCCCTGTCTTGTATCCATTCGGCCCCATTCAGCCAACTGTTTGAAGATGTTTATCCCCATCCAGGTGTTGATTTCTTACTGGCGAGCGATAGCGAGCTAGCATTGTATGGGGAAATCCGGCTTCGCCAGAGAAATTTTTCTATCGAAACATGTACAAACTTAGCTTGCTGTCAAAACAAATATATATAAATATAGGTATATATATATATGCTGGCTCGCTACCGCTCGCCAGGAAAATATTGACACTTGGATGGGGGTTTACGTCTTAAAACAGTAGGCCGAATGGGGCCGAATGGATAGAAGCCAAAGAGAGAGGGAGAGAAAGAGAACAAAAGAGAGGTGGGCTCCCTTAAACATTATAACGAAATTCTCTGACCTATCCAGTACTCTCCGTCCGGCAGTCCGAAACCGTACTTGTAGTGAGGCCATGACCGTGCGAAGTCCTGGGTGGGCTGAGACTGGTTGTTGCGGGCCAGGATGACCGTCCAGGCCCTACCATCCTCCCACTGGCACCACACCACGGCCCCACCACCGCCACCTCTGTAATAATATCATTTATGTATTTAAGGGGAGGCAGTTGGTTTTTCGAGTAATCCTTCTCCCTAATGTTTAGCCCCACTAGTTTTGAGATTTTAAGACGTTGGTTCCATTAGTTTGGGGATTTTATGACCTTTCACCCCATTTCTTTGTAAAAAATATTAGGACCCTTTGTGCCATGCAGGTGTCGATTCTTTACTGGCGAGCGATAGCGAGCCTGTCATTTTAGGAGGAATCGGCCTTTGGCCGTGAAAAATTTCTACCGAAAAATGTACAAATCTATCTTGAAGGGGGGTCTAGGGGGTGTTTTTCTAAGTTTGATGGAGGTCTAGGGAGGAAACTACACAAATATATGAATACATGAATTAATAGACCAAACAAACAGCCACTGTCCCCTTAACTCCCAACACCAAACACCTCCCAATGAAATTTATGAAATCATGTGATCCACCCGGGATTCGAACCTGGGTTACCTCATACAGATCTTAAACACTCAAACCATTACACCGTCAATACAGTTAAAGGTTAAGTACATGACTACGATTATATATCCATTTATCGAATACTGGATATTAATTTAATCATGTGCTCAAACCCAACTGCACACTGAATAGTCTAATGTGCCACACACACACACACACACACAACTATTGTACTTAACATGCATATTGAAAATTGCCCGGCGCGACCGAAGCCGCTCCATGGACCTGCCCAGGATGTAACACAGCACCCCATACCATTAAACACATCATAGAAGACTGCATTTCACACAACCACTTACGCCAACAATACAATCTACACTCAATGAGAGCTCTGTGGGAAAGCCCGATCGCGGCCATGGCCTTCCTCAGGGAGTCGGGGCTGTTCGGCCAGGCAGCTTAGGAAACAACAACAACAACAACAACAACAACATGCATATTGATCAGTAATCACAGATAGATAAATAAATTAGAAAATTGATGTATAGAAAACATAAATAAAACATAACATAAATAAAACTGCGGTAACTAAATAAACAATTATACATGTATACATAGCTAAATAAACAATTATACATGTATACATAGCTAAATAAACAATTATACATGTATACATAGCTAAATAAACAATTATACATGTATACATAGCTAAATAAACAATTATACATGTATACATAGCTAAATAAACAATTATACATGTATACATAGCTAAATAAACAATTATACATGTATACATAGCTAAATAAACAATTATATATGTATACATAGCTAAATAAACAATTATATATGTATACATAGCTAAATAAACAATTATATATGTATACATAGCTAAATAAACAATAATATGTATACATAGCTAAATAAACAATAATACATGTATACATAGCTAAATAAACAATTATATATGTATACATAGCTAAATAAACAATTATATATGTATACATAGCTAAATAAACAATTATATATGTATACATAGCTAAATAAACAATTATATATGTATACATAGCTAAATAAACAATTATATATGTATACATAGCTAAATAAACAATTATATATGTATACATAGCTAAATAAACAATTATATATGTATACATAGCTAAATAAACAATTATATATGTATACATAGCTAAATAAATAATAAAGTATATGTCCGTTACTGTAAATCCTACCTACTTGCAGCCATTAAGGGGAGGTTTCTAGTTTGTTTTCTACTCCTCCAGCAATCTTAACATTTCACTCCCTTGACCCTCTTTCAAGATAAATTTGTACATTTTTCGGTAGAAAAATGTCCCGGCTGAGAGCCGGTTCTTCTTATATTACAGGCTCGCTATCCCTCGCCAGGATAAATCGACACCTAAATGGCACGAAAGGTCTTAAAATTGACAGAAATGGGTCGAAAGTTCTTAAAATCGTCACAATAATGGGGCAAACGTCTTAAAATTAGAAAACCAATGGGGCTAAACATTTGGGAGAAAGGAGTCAAGAAAATAATCCCTCAAGTGGAAATCTCCCCTTAATCAAAATATGTTTGTTCTCGTAATGTGTTTAATATGAATGAAGTTACTGTAGATCGTCATTTGATAAGGTATTCGGTCAATTGAGATCAATCTCCACTGTGACAATTACTGTTTACCGTTGTTTCATGCCAGTCGCTATAACATCTCTGCTTAAGGGGAGGTTTCTAGTGTGTTTCCTACTCCTCCAGCAATCTTAAAATTTCACCCCCTTGACCCCCTTTCAAGATAAATTTGTACATTTTTCGGTAGAAAAATGTCCCGGCCGAAGGCTGATTACTCTTAAATTACAGGCTCGCTATCGCTCGCCAGGATAGAATCGACACCTAAATGACACGAAAGGTCTTAAAATTGACAGAATGGGGCGGAAATTCTTAAACATCACCAAACTAATGGGGCAAACGTCTTAAAATACCAAAAGCAATGGGGCTAACCATGAGGGAAAAAGGGGTAAAGAAAAAAATCCCTCGAGTGGAAATCTCCCCTTAACCCCTTCTGTACCGGCAACATCTTTGCAACTTTATTCTGGCTACTATTAGACGATTTTAGTCAGTTTAAAAAGGGCCTCCAGCCATATTAACAGGCTTCGAATTATCTCACTTAACCACTTTTTACTACCACAGATCCTTCTTGAACCCACACCATCGTCTAAATATAGCTAGGATAAAAATGAAACCCCTGGTAAACTAACCCTCGAGGGAAGATGGTATATACTCCGTTGGTCTCTCTTTGCCTCATCGCTTCTGTACAGTCCCAAGGCGTCCTGTACAAAGAACAGAAAATATATATATAACATGAACAAACAAATAAATAAATGTAATTGATAAAATAAACAAATACATAAATTAATAAATAAATATATAAATAAATATAATAAATAAATAAATACATATATATAATAAATAAATACATAAATATAATAAATAAATACATAAATATAATAAATAAATACATAAATATAATAAATAAATACATAAATATAATAAATAAATACATAAATATAATAAATAAATACATAAATATAATAAATAAATACATACAGGTATATATAATAAAAAATAAATAAAATAAATAAATACATATATATAATAAATAAATACATATATATAATAAAAAATAAATAAAATAAATAAATACATATATATAATAAATAAATACATAAATACATAAATATAATACATAAAACAAATAAATACATAAATTATACATAAATATATAAAATAAATAAAATAGATAAAATAATATAATATTACCCTTATCAACTAGAACACGACTTTCTTATATCACTGTAGCTGCTGCCAGACAATCTTAGTCAGTATACAATGGATGTTTTTATCTAAAGAGTTTATTAGAGACAGCCCATTAAGGAGAGATTTTTAGTTTGCTTCCTAGACCCCCATCAAGCATTAAAATATACCCCCAAGACCCCCCTTCGACACATATTTGTACATATTTCGTTTGTCTCATAAACTCTTCTACAGGCTGTTGGAATGCATAGACCTGATGTATATCTTTCTCTCATACAATTAACAATGATCTTCAGAAATCTAACACTGCATAACTTCCGACTCACGTAGAGTATAATATTATGTCACATGTTCTTCCCGATCTCTCTCACCCCAAATCTGTCCTGCTCTATAACTCACGAATAAGCTTCTTTTTCTTCACAATCCGCTCATGCCACCTGAGTCAGTCATCCACCAACTCTGGTATACTGGATGGTATTTTTAATCTACGGTGCCATGGTACAGTAGGGGTTAATTTACAATTATGGTTGAGCCCTGCACTTCGTTTGTGACAGGCGGTATAAAGACAACTCTATTTGTAACCATATGCTATCCCTTCTTTGTAAAAGGAACCCCTAGTGAACCAATCCCATTGGTAACTGGTTGTGAGCCCACATTAACTACAATTTCATTTGCAATGGGTTGTCACGCAGTAGAAGAGCAACTGCAAATCACCACCGAGAGAGAGCCTGCACCGGAGCTACCATTCCACACAGGGACACCATCTCTACTGACCTCTAGCCATGAATAGGGTAAAGATCTCAACTGGATTTTCCCCCTTATGCCTCCGTCACCCCACAAGCGACGAAATTGAATAGGGGCTATTTCGGGCTTCGCTCTTCTAAGTATATGGTTTCTGGAGGAGCCTCTTGACCAGTGAAATATCTGTAATTTAACCTAACAAAGGTACAGCATATAAACTATCTCAATGTGAGTTATTCAAACCAGATAAGTTAGCCATATTTTAGTTACCTCATAGACATAGCGTCAGGTTCGGGCTCGCGATAATACAAGTAGGAGTTGGCATCCCCACCCTCCCCCTGACTCCACCTCCCCAGCTCCTCCTCCAGGCGCCGCATTCGCTCCCTCTGTTGCTGCAACTGATTGGCCTGCAGCAGTTCGTGTGCCCGTAACTGGTTGATCTTGTGGTGTAGGCCTGCATTTTCCTCTTCGGTCTGCTGCTTCCTCTCTCTCAGCTGCTGTTCTGTTAGTTTCTGCTCCTCTATGAAGGTCTGCAGCTGGTAATTTGTGTCGTGTATCTGTTGTTCGCCTGTGTTTTGTTGCAACTCCAGCTGTAATGCCCTGATCGCGGCCCCTTGCTCCAAAGTTACGTTGTGCAGATGATCATTCTCGGTCTGTAGCCTTTCATTCGCGTTTTGTAAGCTTGAAACAGTTGTCTCCAGAGTCCGTATTTCGCCTCTTCGTTGGTCACATTCTGAAGCAGAGATTTAGATAAATATATTAGGGAAAGATCAAGTAAGTGGAAAGAAAGTGCAAGAATCAACTTTACCTCTTTATTTCTCTAAAGTTTCGCTGCACAAAATGTATCCCGAACAGTTAGAGAAATAAATAATCAAGCTTTTTATAGGTTTCTTCCACCAAAGTTTGTACTTGTTATACTGTATCAGTTATATTAGGGAATTAAGACTATGCCTTAAGGGGGGTCACCGGCTTTGTTTGATCTTTCTCTCCTTTTCTCTCTTTCCCTGGCTTGTATCCATTCGGCCCCATTTAGCCAACTGTTTTAAGACGTTTATCCCCATCCAGGTGTCGATTTCTTCCTGGCGAGCGATAGCGAGCCAGCATTGTATGGAGAAATCTGGCTTGACCGGAGACATTTTTCTATAGAAAAATGTACAAATTTAGTTTGTTGTCAAAACAAATATATATATATGCTAGCTCGCTACCGCTCGCCAGGAAAATATTGACACCTGGATCGGGGTAAACGTCTTAAAACAGTAGACTGAATGGGGCCAAATGGGCCAAAGAGAGGAGAGAAAGAGAAAAAACAAAAACTAGGTGGGCTCCCTTAAATGTAAAGTGAAGGGATTGCGTAATATAATAATCAATATACAGTAGTACGACAAAATATCAGCAAGCCAATAATCCCTGATTACATGACCATTTACAAGAAGTTACTAGAGTATAATTGTATGTGCTGTGTTGTATTGTCCCTATTCGGGCTCTGTCTCGAGTCGGCCACCCCCAGTAAAACAAATGAAATACAATAAAAACAAAAACAAAAGACATAAATAGAACAAATGGGGAATGGGCTTGACCAAATAGATAGATAGATAGATAGATAGATAGATAGATAGAGAGCATCATAGACGATAAGTTATAAGAATGAATATAATAGTATTTGTTAAGCCTGTTGGCTACTATTTTAATTATTAATTCTAGTGCAAAACAATCTAATATTTGCAATTTTAACACTCCTGTAAATCCCTTCAATTGTATTACGTCTTTGTGTATTACCTTCTGGCCAATATTAAGGGGTAGTACTCGCTGTTTATGGACCCCCTTCTCCCTCGTGTTTAGCATATTAGTTTTGAGGTTTTAAGACGTTATAATAATAATAATAATAATAATAATAATAATAATGGAAAACGTAAATGTTAGACCAGGGACAAAGTTAGGTTACCGTACCTTGGGATAAGGAGAGGCAGGCACGCTGAGCTAGTTCACTTAAAGATTCTGTAAAACAAGACATTATTGAAATGACGTATACAGACTAATAACACACACAGCAAAGCCACTCCAACAGCTTCCTCTCTCTCCAACACCCCTTCTCCCCTCTCTACACTCTTCAGAAAATAGGAAAAGTATTAAGTAGCTACGAGGTGCCGTTGTAAAAGATTATCCCTCAATACCTTCACCTGACCTGATGGGTTGAGATCAATACACATACAATAGATTCATATTATCACCAACCCACCAATTGACTACTTGCGAGTTTCAGGCTATAAGGAAGTTGGAGCTGTAGACATCGATAATTAGCAGAATCACCAGCTATAATGCGGTTTTATTACATTTATAAATACACAAAACCCAATTCATCATACTATTTATCCATCAGAAACCTACATAATTACTGTATTTGTGTGCAATATCGATGTTTACGGCTCCAACTTCCTTATAGCCTGAAACTCGCAAGTGGTCAATTAACTTACAAATAAACCTAATTAACTCATTTAGTACCGGTGACGTCCTTTTAACTTTATTCAGGCTACTATTAGACGATTTTATTCAGCTTAAAAAGGGCCACCAGTAATATACAGGCTTCGAACTATCTCTCTCTCTCAATCCTTTTTATTACCACAAATTTATTTTAAACTGCAGACAATCATCTAAATATAGCTAGAATAAAATTAAAAAGACGTCACCGGTATAGAAGGGGTTAATTAAATCAACGAAACTAGTGAATACATTTGGTACTTCAAGGATTCGAACCTAGGATACTCACACCGAAATTCCGCCCACTAACCATTACGCTATCAATTCATATTTGTTTTCACCAACCAACTTTACTTCTAAACTCAATTAATGAAATCAACAAATACTTGTGGAACTCTAAGGACTTGAACCTAGGATACTTATACACCGAAATTCCGCGCACTTACCATTACGCTATCAAGACAGTTGTATATATAATACAAAAAAATAACTTTGGTGTGAATTGTCGTCGTCATATACATAGTAGATTCTAGGCATGCATACATACACATAGTTCATCAAAATATTTAATGAACTCCTTATGTTATAGTTAAGGTGTCTAAACATCTGTGTGTGATAACCTAGGTTCGAATCCCAGTGGATCACATAATTATATGCTTTCATTAATTTCATTGGAGGTTTTTGGTGGTGTGGTGAAATTAATAAGAAATAGATTATCAGTAGGTTCAGGGATATTTCGTAGCGAGGCCGTTCTATAATTATGATCTGTGCCCCATGAATATTCTTTCCTCTCACTTAAACATTAGGCTACCATAGTGCGGTGGGAATATGAACATGATTAGATTAATATCCAGTATTCAAGAATGGATAATAAGTCGTAGGCGTGTGCATAAACCTTTAACCGTCTTGGTGGTGTAATGGTTAAGGTGTCTAAAAATCTGTGCGTGATAACCCAGGTTCGAATCCCGGTGGATCACATAATTTATATGCTTTCATTAATTTCATTGGAGGTGTTTGGTGGTGTGGTGAAATTAATAAAAAATAGATAATATATATTTTGTTTTTTTATTCCTCCTTTAGCACAATTATTATATATCCAAATAATTGTTAGGGGTTTGATATTAATTTCTTCGTTTAATCCTATCCCGTTTCTCTCTCTCTCTCTCTCTCTCTCTCTCTCTCTCTCTCTCTCTCTCTCTCTCTCTCTCTCTCTCTCTCTCTCTCTCTCTCTCTCTCTCTCTCTTCAAATCTTATATATTTACATATCATTACCAATGACTGATTGGCAACAATTTAGTGACTGTGAAATATACTATATATTTTACGGTGACTGCGTTGTTAAGTATAAATATATATCTACGCTAGTTGCTCTGCCAACCCTATAATGACGACGGTAATAGACATGTAATGATGTTATCTTAATATTAATAAGTAACACCCCATTCTTAACATTAATCATCAATTATAAACCCCAATGTACTTGAATAAACTAATGAAAGCATATGGTCCTCCCGGGATTCAAACTCGGGACACCACACCCAGAATATAAGCACCTAAACCATTACACCACCAAAACAGTACAATGTAATTCTTACCCAAGTGTTTGATAAGAGCAGGAATAATTAGGTTAACAGAGTTCCCTTCTCCTGAAGACATCAAGGCAGCAAGGAGGGCAGAGGAAAGGCGATCACCTGACGTGGAACTGCTCGTATGGCTGTCATCATAGCCCAATTGTTCCTCTGACACCATAGGATAAGCAGGATCGATAGACTGGTTATTACTATGTGGTGATTGGTTATTAGAATATTGTTCCGAGGTGAGGGAAAAGTAAAGAAGTAGCAGCAGCACACGCCAGACACTCTCCATGACGCTGTGGTGTAGTGAGAGTTGTTAGTTAAGAGCCCCTGTCCTCTCACAATCAGTGGTGGGCGGAGTCACTCAGGGTCATAGGCATGCAGGCAACAGAGAGAGAGAGAGAGAGAGAGAGAGAGACTTATAGATACACTGAACACATAGACCTTATGATCTAAGTGAGGTGACAGACAGCAACGGTTACATAATTTCTGCCGAACGAGATAATGAGTGCTATACATAATACAGTAAGTGAATGAGCGTCACATCACTTCTCAACTTATTAACACCACTCAATTCTCATTATGCATAGTACATTGATCAGCTACTTAGTACTGTATATTTAAAGATACATAATAGGTGTACTAGACTAGCATAGGTTTGCTTGACAATATTGTTTGATATCGATTTAGTTGTATGAAACAAAGTCACGTGTATCTGTACTCAGTACTGACTGTTTAGGGAGGGGCTGTGGGGGGAGGGAGGGGCTGTGGGCGAGGGAAGGGCGGGGGGGGGAAGGGGGGGCTGGGGGGGAGGGAAGGGCTGTGGGGGGAGTAAAGGGGCTGTGGGGGGAGGCAGGGTTTTTGGGGAGGGAAAGGCTGTGGGGGGAGGGAAGGGGCTGTGGGGGAGGGAAGGGCTGTGGATTGAGTAGAGGGACTGTGGGGGTGAGGAAGGGACTGTGGGGGTGAGGGAGGGACTGTGGGGGAGGGAAGGGACTGTGGGGAGGGAAGGGGCTGTGGGGGAGGGAAGGGGCTGTGGGGGAGGGAAGGGGCTGTGGGGGAGGGAAGGGCTGTGGATTGAGTAGAGGGGCTGTGGGGGGAGGCAGGGGCTGTGGGGGTGAGGGAGGGACTGTGGGGGAGGGAAGGGCTGTGGGGAAGGGAGAGGCTGTGGGGGAAGGGAGGGGCTGTTGGGGGAGGGAGGGGCTGTGGGGGGAGGGAGGGAGGGAGGGGAGAGGTGATGTGGTAGGAAGAGGGGAGGATTCGATAACGCCACTATAAATAACTACAATTGCCTATTAGCTTCACACTATACAACTTTAAAGACTAATATTTGAACTGACCATTATGTCGACATCAGCATCTTAGAATGTGCTGTAGAGTACGGTTGCGCTAATAAGTGATGTCTCAGCTGTCATTACGTTTGGCTTGCTCTGTGCTGTATTAATGTCTGTCAGATGTTGAATAGGGTGGGTAAGTGTAGGAACATGTTTGTATAGTTCACTCGATATGAAGAAATGAAGCTTAGATATTGCTGATACCAATTATTGATAAAAACATAATTGGTGCCGAGACATCACTTATTAGCGCGACTGTACATAACTTTCTATATAGTTAAAAATACTAGCAATGATGTCATACTTAACCTAACCTACTGTAACCTAACCAGGGGGCTGCCGCCCCTATACCCCCGCTGGTCATAGCATTGAAATTGAGGATGAAAATTAAAAAAAAAATCTTAATATGAATAATAATAATAATAATATTAATAATAATAATTATATATATATATATATATATATATATATATATATATATATATCTATATATATATATATATCTATATATATATATATATATATATATATATATATATATATATATATATATATATATATATATATATATATATATATATATATATTCTTTAATACATACGAGGTTGAAAGAAATGGCAATTTCTGCGTTGGAAATTTTATTATTCAAAGTTTCCAGGTCTCTGATGAGTTTTCGCTGGGTGGCAGGAAGTAGATGAAGGAGATGAGCAAAATTCATGGTGGTACAGGGTTACATAAATGTACATGATGATACAGGATATACGACGCGTTTCACTGGACAACCAGCATTATCAAGTAAGGAAGGAAAGATATAAAAGGTAAACAGGAAGGGTATATAGAGGGTGGAGGATCAGAGGAGGCGGAAAACAGGGGGCAAAAGTCTGCTATTGGTGGAAGCGTAAACTAGGAGAGAGAAGGGGTTAACCGCTTCACGCATGCGCACTGGATGCGGGATGGTGGTCAGTAGGTGGGGTCGAAGCTGATTGGTCTGCGTGTCGAGGGGCGTGGCCTAAGTTGTGTGGCGCCTGCAGAAGACGAAGCTGAAGGAGGTAGCGCGGGGGGCTGCGTCAAGGGCTCCGGGAGGCGAGGAGGGGTGTTAGGTCCTGTAGGGTAGTGCCTTTTGGCAGAAGGAAGGATCTGAAGGTCCAGAGTTTGGTTGTTGATGTTGGGATGTAAGGCTTGGATATATAAAGCTTCGAGTATAGGTAATCTCCTTGGGTCACTTTCTTTATCGAGTATGGTGGTGTGTTTCTCTAACTCGTTGCGTGTGAGGTGAGGGTGGTTAGGGGTGAGATAGTGGTCTTTGATGGCTCCAGCCTGAAGGTGAAGAGTTAACCGACGTGAAAGACGAGTCTGCGTCATACCAATATAGGAATGAGGTCCACAGTCCTCATAATTACAGGTATGTTGGTAAATGACGTGATCGTCGGTCATCGGGCTCTTTATCTTGGTGGAGGCTGGTTTGTTGCGGAGAACGAGGTTGGAGGTCTTGGGGGATTTGTAATAAATTATTAATTTGATTTTGTTTTCCGGGTTGGTTGGGTGGACATGCTTGGAGATTATTTCTTTTAAGACGGCCTCGTCATTTTTGTGTTCAGAGGACATGTAATTGCGGTAGAAGATCTTAATTTCATTGGGGGGGTCAATGTTGGGAGGGCTTTGGGTGTACCATTTTTCAAGATGGTGGTTGATGGTGCTGGAGATGTCGGAGTTGGAGTATCCGTTATTTACTAAAACTTGGGATAGTCTTTCTAGTTCCTGGTGGGTGTCGGCCCAGGTAGAGCAGTGCGTGAGGGCTCTCCTAACATAGGCGGAGATGGAGGATAGAAGATAACGGCGGCGGCATTCACTATCGCCGTTGAGGCATTGTCCTGTGTTAGTAGGTTTAATGTAGACGGTGGTTTTGAACCCATGGTCGTTCAGAGCTACGAGGATGTCGAGGAAGGGGAGTTGTCCATTGTTAGATTTTTCAAAGGTGAAGTTAAGTCCGGAGGAGGTCATGAAGCGACGCTGGAGTTCCTGTAGTTCGTGGAGGTCCTTGATTTGCACGAAGATGTCATCCACGTATCTACAGTAGACGGCTGGTCGTTGGGCAGCTAGGAGCTCTTCCTCGATGGTACCCATGAAAAAGTTCGCAAAAAGAACTCCTAGGGGGCTGCCCATCGCCACACCGTCTATCTGCTTGTACATGTTGCCCCGGGGGCAAAGGAAGGGGCCTCCTTGGTACATAGCTCCAGTAGTGTTTTCAGGGCCTTCTCCGGGATGTCCAGTGTAGGTGTATCAGGGCAATGATAAATTCGACGTAGAATCATGTCAATGGTCCTATCCACTGGCACGTTGGTGAACAGGCTTTCTACGTCGAGAGAGGCGATAGTGTGGTTGTTGTTACGGGGGGCGTCTCGTAAAATTTCCAAGAAATCGTGGGCTGAGTTAAGGTTGAATTGGCTGGGCACGTAGGGGGTGAGGAGGTTGTTCAGGGCCTTGGCGATCTGGTAGGTGGCAGTGGGGATCTGGGAGATGATGGGGCGGAGGGGGTTCCCAGGTTTGTGTGTTCTGATGGTTCCGTACGCATAACCAGGGGTGTATTCTCCGACGAGTTTTTTAAGGTGGATCCCTCCTTGTTTGGCGTTGATGGCGGTGATGGTGGTGTTGGCAATACGTTTGATTTCGTCGGTTGGGTTGCGGGTGATCTTTTTAAATTCCTTCCTTACTTGATAATGCTGGTTGTCCAGTGAAACGCGTCGTATATCCTGTATCATCATGTACATTTATGTAACCCTGTACCACCATGAATTTTGCTCATCTCCTTCATCTACTTCCTGCCACCCAGCGAAAACTCATCAGAGACCTGGAAACTTTGAATAATAAAATTTCCAACGCAGAAATTGCCATTTCTTTCAACCTCGTATGTATTAAAGAAAATTTATTACCTGGCTTTACTAACATATATATATATATATATATATATATATATATATATATATATATATATATATATATATATATATATATATTATATAGATATAGATAAACATAGATATATATATATATATATATATATATATATATATATATATATTATATATATATATATATATATATATATATATGGTGGAAAAGTATAAAGAACAAAACAAGATCTCCACCGATTAATGATGGCCGCCATTCCCTTTTTTAAGCCACATAGTTTAATGAAATATAACTAAATTTCCGCAGGTAATGGCATATACAGTATATAGGAATAATTTATAGGGCATACAGATTGGATTTATGTAACGAAGATTGAGATATGTGTAAATCTGAATAAATTCCAAAAACATCTAAAGATATCCCTTGAAATAGTAAAAGGCCCCGTTTTCTCTCATATAGTAAGCCAAAGAAGAAAACGGATATTTAAGGACTAAATGAACAGTTAACCCGTACAGTACCAGGGACGTTCTTTTCATCATATTCTGGGAACTATTAGACGATTTTATTCAGCTTAGGAAAGACCTCTAGCAATAATAAGGCTTCCAACTATTTCAATCCTTTCAACTACCACAGATCCTTCCTAAGCTGCATGATATCGTCAAAATATAGCTAAAATAAAATATAACACGTCGCTGGTACTCAAAGGGTTCATTTCTGAGCATATAACACACACACACGGACAATACACCTAGAAGAGACTACTAATTTTCTGAAGTACTGGCGTTGAACATCGTCATTTTGTGGATCGTGGCAAACAGTGGCATACCAGGAAATTCTTTAAGGGGGTAGTACTCGCTTTTTCTGGACCCCCTTCTCACTCATGTTTAGCATGGTTTAGTTTTGAGGTTTTAATTAAGACGTTTGTTCCATTAGTTTGTCGATTTTGAGACATTTGCCTAATTTTTGTGTCAATATTAAGACCTTTCGGGCCCTTTATGTGTCGTATATTTTTTCCTGACGAGCGATAGCGAGCCTCTAATTTCAGAAGGAACACTTTGGCTGGGACATTTTTCTAAGCTTGATGTAGGACTAGCGAGGAAACTAAAAAATATATTAATAAATAAATATATAGAACAAAAACCAAGCACTGCCCCCTTAAAGAAACGTCGCCGGTATAAAAGTGGTTAAATCAGCAGGACTAAAAATAAGTATTATGATGTGGCTGGATAATAACGGTACCTAAAATTACCGATCTCTCTTACTCTATGATCTCTAGGTATAAGCAAGTCCCTCCCCCCCCCCCATCCCGCCCCAATCCTCATCATCCATCGTACTATGGTCTGTTCATTCTAGGTTGGGCAGAAATCGTAACCTCTAACTTCTGTAACTAAAAAAGGACTAGAGTAATCGAGCTAATTTCTCTACCAAATAGGAAGACTTGGTTAGGGAATAGGCGTGGTAATTGACAGCTCATTTGCTCTAGCCCTTTTTGAGTTACAGAGGTTAGAGGTTTACGATTTCAGCCCAATCTAGAATGAACGGACTATAGTTTATTGTACTATTGATTTCTGGGGTCATGAGGGGAGGTGCTGGAGGTGTTGACAGAAGATAGTGGTGGTGGGAGGATAGGGTGCTGGTGTTGGTTAGTGAGGTTGGTTGGTGGGGTTGGTTAGTGAGGTTGGTTAGTTGGTTAGTGAGGTTGGTTAGTGAGGTTGGTTGGTTAGTGAGGTTGGTTATTGAGGTTGGTTAGTGAGGTTGGTTAGTGAGGTTGGTTAGTGAGGTTGGTTAGTTGGTTAGGTAGTGAACTTGGTTGGTGTGTGTTTTTTGTGTGTGTGGGATGGAGGGTGGTAGGAGAAGTTGTTGTGGTGGTGGGGGGGGGGGGGGGGGGGGGGCAAAGGGTATGGTGTGGTGGTGGTGGTGGTGGTGGTGGAAGGTTTGAGTATTATTATTGTTGTTGTGAGAATCAGTGTTGCTATGGTGATGGTGGCTGGTGTTGTTATGGTGGTGGTGGTGGTAGCAGGTGTTGTTGTGGTGGTGGTGGTGTCATGAGGTGTTTTTGTGATGGTGGTGATGGTGTCAGGAGGTGTTGTGTTGCTTGTGGTGGAGTCAAGAGGTGTTGTTGTTGTTGTTATTGTTATGGTGGTGGCAGATTGTTGTAGAAGTGGTGGTGTTGGTGGTGGTGGAGCTAGATATCGCTGTGGTGGTCGTTGTGTCAAGAGGTGTGGTAGTAGTAATGTCTGGAGTGGTGTGGTGGTGGTGGTGGTGTCAAAAGGTGTCAACGCGGGGATTCAGGGGTTGAGGATGTGTGGTGAGGATGGCAAGTAACATGGTGGTATCAGATGGAGTTATAGTAATGGAGGTGGTAGTGTCAAGACGTATCGTAGAAGAGGTGTCAGGAGATGTTTTAGTTGTGGCGCCAAGTTTAATAATTATGATAGTGAGGGTGTCAAGTGTAGGCTAATAGTAATACCAGCATAAGTTGTGGTGTCAGTAGTAGCTTTACCATAAAGCCGGTATCGCACGAGTACACTTTACCTCAACACTGGTGTGGCAGCTGATGTCATCAATTACAATATTTTTGTTACCTACATTCATCTACCATCAGTCTAGTTACCGATACCAGTGCAAAATAGTCCCTAAATGTTGTCAGAAAAATTTTGATAATCGAATGTTGACTATAAAAGCTCTCGTGTGATACCGGCCTAAGTAAGAAAGTATAAGTAAGGGAGGTAGGGTGTGAGGGGGGGTAGGCACGGCACTGCGGCAGGCGGCGCCACCACGGCTGCCTTAGCTATCCTGGCGTCACACTGCACCACTATTGATGCTACGCCACCTCCACCACCATCCCCCCCACCTACCCCATGCTTGGTGCCAGGCTCAGACGCTATTGCTTACCTAAACAAACGTAGTGGGGGGAATAAGAAGATACCTCAAACTTACTCCTTTCAAAACGTCATGTATATATATAATCAAAAGGGTACACAGTATTTTCACTAACACTATTGATGCTACGCCCCCCTCCCCCCCCCCACCCCCACCCCCTACCCCTTGCTCGGTGCCAGGCTCAGACGCTCAAACTTACTCCTTTCAAGACGTCATGTGTAAATCATTAACTCCTTCTTTACCGGAGAAATTTTTAAATTTTAATTCTTGCTTATTTTAGACGATTTTGTGCGGTTTAAGAAAGATCTGAGGTAGTAAAAAAGGGTTAAGCGAGATAGATCGAAGTCTGTTAATTTCTTTTTGAACTGACTAAGATCGTCTAATAGTAGCCAGAATAAAGTTAATATTACGTCATGTGTTTATAATTAAAAGGGTACACACTATCTTCATTAACACTATTGATGCTACGCCACCTCCCACCACCACCATCCTCCCACCTACCCCATGCTCGGTGCCAGGCTCAGAGGCTCAAACTTACTCCTTTCAAGACGTCATGTTTATATCATTAAAAGGGTACACACTATCTTCATTAACACTATTGATGCTACACCACCACCAACCCCCCCCCCCCCCCCCCCCCCCCCCCCCTCTCCCCCTGCTCGGTGCCAAGTTCAAAGGTTTACATTTTAACTCTTTCAATGCCGTCAAGTCCTTAAGGGGAGAGACGGGTCTTTTTAGTCTATTAATTTATTTATTAATTTATTTTTTAGTTTCCTCGCTAGACCTCCATCAAACTTAGAAAAAACATCCCCTGGAACCCCCCCCCCCCCCCCCTCTCAAGAAAAATGTGTACATTTATAGATAGAAAAATGTCCCGGCTCCTATTACAATTACAGGCTCTCTATCGCTCGGCAGGTAAAAAATCGACACCTAAATGGCACGATAGGTCTTAAAATTGACAACGGAATGGAGCTAAATATTAAAAAATCGCCAAAGTAATGGGCCGAACGTCTTAAAATCTCAAAAACTAGTGGGGCTAAACATGAGAGAAAAGAAGATCTAGAAAAACGGCCTGTCTCCCCTTAATAAGTTCATCCTGGCTATGACTGGAGGATTATATTCGGGGTCACAAACAATCTCCATAGACACCAATGATACTATAAGTTCGGAGGCTCACACTTATACAATTTTTGTATTTATTTTATCATGATTATCATTACACGTTTATATTATTTTATCATGGTTATCATTACACGTTTATATTCAGGGCTTCAAGCTATCTCAATTAAAACTATTAATGCTACCCAACCACCACTGCTACCCTCACCCCCCCTGCTAGATACCAGGCTCAAAGGAACAAACTTGCCTCCTTCAAGACGTCCTTTTCCTATCATCAGAAAATTATAACGGAAGGGTACAAACTATCTCAATTAACAGTATTCGTGTTCCGCCACTTCCAACCACCACCACCGCCACTCCTCTCCCGCTGTTTGGTCAAAGGTTAAAAGGAGCAAACTTACTTCCTTTTGAGACATCCGTTTCGTATCATTAGAAGAATCTATTTAGTTTAGAAGAAAAAAAACTCTGTTACTCCAACTATCTCAATTAACGCTCCAGATGCTACGCCGTCTCTTTGTACAGTCGGGCAAATAAGTGATGGCTCGGCATCAAGTATATTGTATTATATAATTTGTATCAGCAATATTTAAACATAATGTCTAAATTTCGAGTGAGATATACAAACATGTTCCTACACTTACCCACCCTATTCAACATCGGACAGACATTAATACAGCACAGAGCGAGGCAAACGTAATGACAACTGAGACATGACTTGTTAGCGCCCCCGTACTATCCCTCTTCTCTCCCTGATCTATGTCAATTTCGAAGGTAGTATCTTTCTCCTTTCAAGACGTTGTTTTTATATCAACAGATTTTGTTTTGTTTAGCTTAGGAATAGCCTCCATGGATCGAAAGATGCAAACTATCACTATCAACCTAAGCAACACAACTTCTCACCACCTCCGTCCCTCCTTAAGGGGAGGTTTTTAGTTAGTCCCCTAGACTTCCATCAAGCTTAATATTACACCCCCTTGAGCCCCTTTCAAGATAAATTTGTACATTTTTCGGTAGAAAAATTTCCCGGCCGAAGGCTGGTTCCTCTTAAATTACAGGCTCGCTATCGCTCGCTAGGAAAAAATCGACACCTAAATGGCACGAAATGTCTAAAAATGGACAGAAATGGGTCGAAAGTTCTTAAAATCGCCTAACTAATGGGGCGAACTTCATAACATCTCAAAAGCAATGGGGCTAAACATGAAGAAGAAAGGGGTCCAGAAAAAAATCCCTCAAGTGGAAATCTCCCCTTAAAAGTATGAAAACTAATGGGGCTTAACATGAGGACGAAGAAGGAACCAGCAAAACGACCCATCTCTATACTTAGAGCGCGTTCTCGTATCCTGAAGGGGTTAATATTCTTGCTTAACCCTTTGAAGATTCGTATACAGCTTAGGAAGGATCTGTGAGAGTTAAAAGGGTAAAGGCTGGTGGCAAGTTGGAAGTAACAAACATAAACCCGTTCATGACGATGGTGCCTTCATTATTTTCCCTGGTTTATAAGGGGGCAGGTATTCGTTTGTTCTGGACCTCCTTCTCCCTCATGTTGTTGTTGCTGTTCCCTAGGCTGCCTGGCCGAGCAGCTCCAAGGCCCCGAGCAAGGCCAAGGCCATAACCGTGCGCCCCCACAGAACCCTCCCTGCCTACCACAATAAAGCCTGGGTGACCGAAGCCACTCCATGGCGGGGAGCTGAGGAGGGTGCGGAAACGCCCGGGAAACCAAAGCCCCACCCAAGGCCCTGTGCCCCTCAGTAATTATGAAGAGAAAGTTGAGGGGCAAAGGAAAAATGTTGATGCTTTGGCTTCCAATCTGCCAACTTCTAGGTTGGCAGATTGGGAGGTTAATCCACGGAAGAGACGCCGTCACTTGAGATCTAGAAAATATATAAGTAAAAGGAACAGTCAGAGTAAGCTATGGGTATGGCAGAGATCGCTCAGTTCTCACTCTGATAGACCAGCCCATCACCACTCTCCCTCATGTTTACCGTATTAGATTGGAGATTTTAAGACGTCTGTTCCTTTAGTTTGGCGATTTTGCGACATTTCGCCCCATTTCCTTGTCAATATTAAGACTTTTCGTGCCATTTAGGTGTTGATTTTTTCCTGGCGAGCGATAGCGAGCCTGTAATTTTAGAAGCAACCGGTCTTCGGCCGGAACATTTTTCTACCGAAAAATGTACAAATTTAACTTTGAAAGGGGGTCGACGGTGTTTTTTTGTATGTTTGATGGAGGTCTAGTGATAAAACTAAAAACTAAATTAATAACTAAATATATAATGTAGACCAAAAAACAAGCACTACCCCCTTAAATTGTATTATTATAAACAAAAACAAGGGTACCAACTACAGTAAGCACCTCCTCCCTCTAGTAAGCACCCCCCTCCCTCTAGTAAACACCCCCTCCCTCTAGTAAGCACCCCCCTCCCTCTAGTAAACACCCCCTCCCTCTAGTAAGAACCCCACTCCCTCTAGTAAGCACCCCCTCTCTCTAGTAAGCACCTCCTCCCTCTAGTAGCACCCCCTCCCTCTAGTAAGCACCCCCTCTCTCTAGTAAGCACCTCCTCCCTCTAGTAAGCACCCCCTCCCTCTAGTAAACACCCCCTCTCTCTAGTAAGCACCTCCTCCCTCTAGTAAGCACCCCCCTCCCTCTAGTAAGCACCCCCTCTCTCGAGTAAGCACCTCATCCCTCTAGTAAGCACCCCCTTTCCTCTAGTAAACACCCCCCTCCCTCTAGTAAGCACCTCCTCCCTCTAGTAAGCACCCCCTCCCTCTAGTAAACACCCCCTCCCTCTAGTAAGCATCCCCCTCCCTCTAGTAAGCACCCCCTCCCTCTAGTAAGCACCCCCTCTCTCTAGTAAGCACCTCCTCCCTCTAGTAAGCACCCCCCTCCCTCTAGTAAGCATCCCCCTCCCTCTAGTAAGCACCCCCCTCCCTATAGTAAGCACCCCCTTCCTCTAGTAACACCCCCCCCCCTCCCTCTAGTAAGCACCCCCCTCCCTCTAGTAAGCACCCCCCCTCCCTCTAGTAAGCACCCCCCTCCCTCTAGTAAGCACCCCCTCCCTCTAGTAAGCACCCCCCTCCCTCTAGTAAGCACTCTAGTAAGCACCCCCCTCCCTCTAGTAAGCACCCCCCTCCCTCTAGTAAGCACCCCCCTCCCTCTAGTAAGCACCCCCCTCCCTCCCTCTAGTAAGCACCCCCCTCCCTCTAGTAAGCACCCCCCTTCCTCTAGTAAGCACCCCCCTCCCCCTAGTAAGCCCCCCCTCCCTCTAGTAAGCACCCCCCTCCCTCTAGTAAGCACCCCCTCCCTCTAGTAAGCACCTCCTCCCTCTAGTAAGCACCCCCTCCCTCTAGTAAGCATCCCCCTCCCTCTAGTAAGCACCCCCCTCCCTCTAGTAAGCACCCCCCCTCCCTCTAGTAAGCACCCCCCTCCTCTAGTAAGCACCCCCCTCCCTAGTAAGCACCCCCCTCCTCTAGTAAGCACCCCCTCCCTCTCTAGTAAGCACCCCCTCCCTGTAGTAAGCATCCCCCTCCCTCTAGTAAGCACCCCCCTCCCTCTAGTAAGCACCCCCTCTCTCTAGTAAGCACCCCCCTCCCTCTAGTAAGCACCCCTCCCTCTAGTAACCACACCCTCCCTCTAGTAACCACCCCCCGTCCTCTAGTGACCACCCCCCTCACTCTAGTAACCACCCACTCTCTCTAGAAGCACCCCCCTCCCTCTAGTAACCATCCCCCTCACTCTAGTAACCACCCCCTCTCTCTAGTAAGCCCCCTCCTCCCTCTAGTAAGCACCCTCCTCCCTCTAGTAAGCACCCCCTCCCTCTAGTAAGCTCCCCCCTCCATCTAGTAAGCATCTCCTCCCTCTAGTAAGCACCCCCTCCCTCTAGTAAGCACCCCCCTCCCTCTAGTAAGCACCCCCCTCCCTCTATTAAGCACAATAGGCTGAATGGGGTCGAAAGGATACACATCAGAGAGAGAGAGAGAGAGAGAGAGAGAGAGAGAGAGAGAGAGAGAGAGAGAGAGAGAGAGAAATAAACGAGGTGGGCCCCCTTAACCCTTTGAAGCATAGTAATAGTTGATTATGGCTATCATTAAACTATCTTATACAGCTTAGGAAGGATCTGTGGGCGTTAAAAGGGTAAAGGCTGGTCCAATCCACCCTCTGACTTCCATATACCCTTTCTAATCTGAATAAAATCATCTAATAATAGCCAGAAAACAGAAGATAAATGCGTCATTGTATTTGGAAAAGGGTAATTGCAGCCCCTCTTATTCTTGTTAAGGGAGCCCACCTCGCTTGTTTTATCTTTCTCTCCCTCTCTGGTTGGCTTGTATCCATTCAGCCTCATTCAGCCTACTGTTTGAAGACGTTTACCCCCATCCATGAGTCAATATTTTCCTGGCGAGCGGTAGCGAGCCAGCACATATATGTTTTTGTTTTGACAGCAAGCTAAATTTGTACATTTTTCGATAGAAAAATTTCTCCGGCGAAGCCGGATTTCTCCATACAATGCCGGCTCGCTATCGCTGGCCAGGAAAAAATCGACACCTGGATGGTGATAAACGTCTTAAAACAGTTGGCTGAATGGGGCTGTTGGATACAAGCCAGAGCAAGAGAGAAAAGGAGAGAAAGATAAAAAGAAGCAGACCCCCCTTAATTCTACTACACCCGTCCACCATCATTCACTCCACAACTATCCACCCACTCCACTCACCCACTTTACTACTACCACCATCACTCACTCCACAATCATCCACCCACTCCACTCACTCACTTTACTACTACCACCATCACTCACTCCACATTCACCTACACACTCCACTAACTATATTCAACCATTACCACCCCGACTCACTCTACAATCATCCACCCACTCCACCCAACCCCATCAAACCACTACAATCACCCACCCTTCCACCCCCACTATCCCAACCCATTACCGTCAAGCCTAATCCACACTCTTCCACCCATTACACTCACCCAACATACCACCAGTCATCCATAGTACAACCATCCACACATTCACCCTACCAACAACACCCTCACTCATTCCACCCACCCCATTCATCCACCCATACTCACTCTACAACCATTATTCACCCATCCTATCATCACCCTCCACCTGCTACACCCATCTTATTATCACCCTTCACCCACCCACTACACTATCATTACCACCCACACTTAACCCACCACCACCTTCCACTCATTACACTTACTCACCCTACCTCCACCTTCAGTCACCCACACTTAACCCACCACCACCTTCCACCCATTACACTTACTCACCCCACCCCCACCTACAGTCACCCACTTCCTAATCCCACGGACATTAGTTCCAGGGTAGTAGTTCCCTTTCCAAGTGTCCCTTACCCACTCTAAGCCACTGTTTAGACACTTGATCCTCAGTGTTTTGGAGGACAAGCAGCCTAGAGGGTTCAGTAGACCTGTTGTTGCTTTATTTCCTTTGTACTACAGTCAGCCATCTCCACCCACCACCACCTTCCACCCATTACATTCACCCAACCCTAATACAAGTCATTAACCTCACCAAATAGTTCCCTCTAGTAACTCGGAGAACTAGTGACGATTCAATTTGTCGTAACGATGCCGAAAGGTCGTCCGTATTTGTTATTGCACGCTAAAGCCATTATAAAAGATACAATCAATTATCTGATCTGGGGCTCCTTCGTGCATTGGCCAACAGGATCCGCCTTGTGTAGGATGGACGTTAGGATTATTTGGTCGCTTTCCTCCCACCCTGGAAACTAACTATTGCACTCGTAGCTTAGGTCCTTCTAGCATGCATGAGGGCTTAGCATGAGGGTGGGGTGTTCGATATGATTCGCCCCTCGCGGTCTCGGCTTCGTCTTGCTTTCGCGGGTGAATAGCCAGTCAGAGCAAATACGAAATCAGAATATGACAGTAAAGCATGTTATGGATCTCTGTACGACGCGGCGTATACTAGTTTATCTATATATGTGAAGGAGAGTTAAAGTAAATAGCCAAAGGATAATGACTCTGGACTGGCGTTATCTCGTGCGCGGTTCGAACACGGGCGAGGGGAGCGGGCGTTTGGGAGGGGTCGGTCTGAGGGGAGGAATGGGCGTCGAGTGAGGGGGCGGCCGGGAGAGAGGGGAGAAAACGAGGGGGAAAATGGCCTACGCGAGGGGATAAGGGTTAGGGTGCAGGCAGGATGAGGGGAAGTGAAAGGGGGAGACGGATACTAGCGACGAGGGTAAAGGAAAGGCTGAGAGAGAGAGAGAGAGAGTGGGTGAGTGAGTGAGTTAAGAGAGAGAGAGAGAGTGAGTGAGAGAGAGAGTGAGAGAGTTAGAGAGAGAGAGAGTTAGAGTGAGAGAGAGAGCGAGCCAGAGCCAGACAGAGAGAGAGAGAGAGGTGTGGAGGAAGATTGGATAAACATGGAATGTTAGGGGAAACCCAGAAAACAAATGAGTAGCTAATGGTCGAACATTCACTTGTATAGGTAAGTATGCAGGAAAACGATACAAAGTTGCGAAAAGAAACAAAATATGGTGGCAGTGTAAATGTTGGTATACTACTCATACACTCATTATATTTGAAAATATGGTGGCAGTGTAAATGTTGGTATACTACTCATTCACTCATTATATTTGAAAATATGGTGGCAGTGTAAATGTTGGTATACTACTCATACACTCATTTGAAAATATGGTGGCAGTGTAAATGTTGGTATACTACTCATACACTCATTATATTTGAAAAAGTATAAGTAAGGAAAATAGATGACCGAGGGGAAAAATATTAAAGGATAAGAACGAACAAAGGAAAGGATAGGAACGAAGCAGAGAGCCTTTTCTGACGATATTATATCCCATTATGTACCGGTCACGTCTTTTGTATTTGATGTCTGCTATATTTAGACGATTATATAAAGCTTAAGAAGGATATATGGTAGCTAAAAGGATTAATTGAGATAGTCTATAGATAGCCTTTTAATGGGTAGACGTCCTTCCTAAACTGAATAAAATTGTCCAATAATATAATAATATTGATATGTATAGAGAAAGAAGGAGAGTAGAAATAGACAACGAAGAGTAAATTAATATAATGGATAGTAAAGGAAGGCATGCAACAAGAAGAGGCCCCATTTCAACCTACTGTTTAAGACGTTTATCCCCATCCTATTGTCGATTTATACGTGGCGAGCGATAGCGAGCCTCCATATTCTGGATAATGAGTTAGACAGCTGGCTAAATTTGTAAAATTTTTGATAGAAAAATGTCTCTGGCGAAGCCGGGTTTCTCCATAAAATGCTGACTTGCTATCGCTCGCCAGGAAAAAATCGACACCAGGATGGGGATAAATGTCTTAAAACAGTAGGCTGAATGGAGCCGAATGGATACAACCAAGAAAGATAAAACAAAACAGGTCACTCCCCTTAACCACAGGAAGAGAAGGATAGGTGGCTAGGAAAATAAACGTACAATATGCTGATGGATGTAAAAGTAGGTATACAAAGAGAAAGAAAGGAAAGGTAGGAACAAAGTCAAGCGTATATTATGTTGTCATGTATTAGTAATGTAGGAACCCAATACAGATAATAAAGTAAACAATATATTGTGTTGTCATATACTGTATAAGGTAGGTTACAATAAAGAAAGAAAGGAACAACGTAAACAGTATATTGTGTTAGTTATAATATGTAAGGTAGGTACACACTAAAGAGAGGGAAGGAGACGGTCACACCAACATCACCACCACCACCAACAACAACAACAACAACGTCAACACCACCACCACCAACAACAACGTCAACGACAACACCAACACCAACAATAACAACACCACCACCACCACCACCAACGTCAACACCACCACCACCACCAACAACAACAACAACAACGTCAACATCACCACCACCACCAACAACAACAACAACGTCAACACCACCACCACCAACAACAACGTCAACGACAACACCAACACCAACTATAACAACAACACCACCACCACCACCACCACCACCACCACCACCACCAACGTCAACACCACCACCACCACCAACAACAACGTCAACACCACCACCACCACCAACAACAACAACGCCAACACCACCACCACCAACAACAACAACGCCAACACCACCACCACCACCAACAACAACAATGTCAACACCACCACCACCACCAGCAACAACACCAACGTCAACACCACCACCACCACCAATAACAACAACGTCAACACCACCACCACCAACAACGTCAACACCAGCACCAACAACACCACCACCAACAACAACAACGTCAACACCACCACCACCACCAACAACGTCAACACCACCACCACCAACAACAACGTCAACGACAACACCAACACCAACAATAACAACACCACCATCACCACCACCAACGTCAACACCACCACCACCACCAACAACAACGTCAACACCACCACCACCACCACCAACAACAACAACGCCAACATCACCACCACCAACAACAACAACGCCAACACCACCACCACCACCAACAACAACAATGTCAACACCACCACCAACAACAACACCAACGTCAACACCACCACCACCACCAATAACAACAACGTCAACACCACCACCACCAACAACGTCAACACCAGCACCAACAACACCACCACCACCAACAACAACGTCAACACCAACAACACCACCACTACCACCAACAACAACAGTAACAACAACGTCAACAACAACAACAACAACAACCATTACCCAGAATCACACCAAATATTTATCGGCGAATTATATATCAGGGTCTGGTATAGGGGGAGGGAGGGAGTTTTTCTGGACCTCTTCTCCCTCATGCTTAGCCCCTTTAATTATGATATTCCAAAAAGTCCACCACATTAATTAGGCGATTATAAGACCTTCACCACCATTACGTCATTTTCATCCAATTCTGGTTACCATTAGATGATTGTCTTTAGTTTGTAATCTAGCTATAAGGCTTAAATGGGTAAATACGATCTCAATAAACACTCTTAGTAACATAGGTCCTTCATAAACTGCATACAATAACCTAATTTGAGCCATAATCGAAGGTAAAAAGTCGTCATGGTGCTGAAGGGGTTGCTGGGATTGAAAGTCGTCACGGTGCTGAAGGGGTTGCTGGGATTGAAAGTCGTCACGGTGCTGAAGGGGTTGCTGGGATTGAAAGTCGTCACGGTGCTGAAGGGTTCGCTGGGATTGAAAGTCGTCACGGTGCTGAAGGGGTTGCTTGGATTGAAAGTCGTCACGGTGCTGAAGGGGTTGCTTGGATTGAAAGTCGTCACGGTGCTGAAGGGGTTGCTTGGATTGAAAGTCGTCATGGTGCTGAAGGGGTTGCTGGGATTGAAAGTCGTCACAGTGCTGAAGGGGTTGCTTGGATTGAAAGTCGTCACAGTGCTGAAGGGGTTGCTTGGATTGAAAGTCGTCACGGTGCTGAAGGGGTTGCTTGGATTGAAAGTCGTCACGGTGCTGAAGGGGTTGCTTGGATTGAAAGTCGTCACAGTGCTGAAGGGGTTGCTTGGATTGAAAGTCGTCACGGTGCTGAAGGGTTGCTTGGATTGAAAGTCGTCACGGTGCTGAAGGGGTTGCTGGGATTGAAAGTCGTCACGGTGCTGAAGGGGTTGCTTGGATTGAAAGATATCGTACGGAAATTAAAGAAAATGGAATTTGGTACGGGTGACTTTGATTTTAGGTCATCTATTACATTGTGTCGACGTTCAGAGATTGTATTTATTAATGAAGAGTAATATTATTGTCTCTACGCAATGGTATCACTGCTGAAGGCGAAATCACATTCCATAAATGTGCTCGGAGTTAAAAAAATTACTTAGTTCCGACTGAAGGTAAGAACACCAATGTAAAATAGAGCACTCTATTGAACACTCTCTCTCTCTCTCTCTCTCTCTCTCTCTCTCTCTCTCTCACACACGCACACACACAGTGTGGTTAAAGAGTGGAATAGTTTACCAAGGGAGGTGGTCGACAATAATTAATTTGATACGTTTAAGAAAAGACTGGGCGATCATCTGATTAAGATTGGATTAATATGAATTAATCAGTAGGCATGTGTAATTTCCCTTTCAAACTAATGTCTTTCTATACTCTATAAAAAACTTTCCTTGTGGGCATTTCCTGACCCATAAGGTTACACTTCATCCTATTTTCCGGCACGGCTTTTTAGCCGGAGGGAGCGGAGGGTGGGGAGAGAGCCTTCTAATTTACTGTCCTATTCTTCTACTATAAACTGTCCCTGTCTAGTAGTGGTCTGAGTATATGTGTATGTGTAATTCTCTCTCTCTCTCTCTTTTAGACACACTTTTCTATTACAATACATAAAATAAGCTCTCTCTCTCTCTGTCTGTGTCTCTCACATACCCCTACTCTCTCTCACTGCCTCACTCATTCACACACGCGCGCACTTCTGTCTCTCTCTCTCTCTCACACACAACACATATTCTCTCTCACTGCCTCACTCATTCACACACACACGCACTTCTCTCTCTCTCTCTCTCTCTCTCTCTCACTCTCTGTCCGTCACCATAGCAACGGTGTGGAAGGTGGTGGGTGGTGTGTAGGTGGTATGAGGGTGGGTGGTATGACGTCACTACCAACCCTTGCTGATGCTCTTCCTTTCTCTCTCTCACTCCTACACACACTCTCACTCCCATCCACTACAATCCCTTTCAACTCACTCCCACCCACTACAATCCCATTCAACTCACTCCCACCCACTCCACTCAATCCTACACACTCTCTACCCACTCAACTCACTCCCACCCACTACAATCCCATTCAACTCACTCCCACCCACTCCACTCAATCCTACACACTCTCTACCCACTCAACTCACTCCCACCCACTACAATCCCATTCAACTCACTCCCACCCACTCCACTCAATCCTACACACTCTCTACCCACTCAACTCACGCCCACTCAACTCACTCCCACCCACTACAATCCCACCGCTATTTCGTTGTTCCTGCTTTTCTTTCTCACTCCCTCACTCACCCCCACTCCAATCCCACCACAATGACTTTCTTCCTTACTCCCTCACTCACCCCCACTCCAATCCCACCACAATGACTTTATCCCTGCCTTTCTCACTTACTCCCTCACTCACCCCCACTCCAATCCCACCACAATGACTTTATCCCTGCCTTTCTCACTTACTCCCTCACTCACCCCCACTCCAATCCCACCACAATGGCTTTATCCCTACCTTTCTCACTCACTCCCACTCACTCCTACTCCAATCCCACCACAATGATGCTCTTCCCAATCCCAGCCACTCCAATCTCACTCCTATATTGCTTTCCACCTCCCATTATGACTCCTATTCCCACTCCCACCGGTCACCGTTTTTTTTTTGTTTTATCTTTCTCTTCTTTTCTCACTTTCCCTGGCTTGTATCCATTCGGCCCCATTCAGCCAACTGTTTTAAGACGTTTATCCCCATTCAGGTGTCGATTTCTTCCTGGCGAGCGATAGCGAGCCAGCATTGTATGGAGAAATCCGGTTTCGCCGGAGAAATTTTTCTATCGAAAAATTTACAAATTTAGCTTGCTGTCAAAAAAAAATATATATATATATGCTAGCTTGCTACCGCTCGCCAGTAAAATATTGACACCTGGATGGGGGTAAACGTGTTAAAACAGTAGGCTGAATGGGGCCGAATGGATACAAGCCAAATAGAGAGGGAGAGAAAGAGAAAAAAAGCGAGGTGGGCTCCCTTAAAAACTCTCTCAGTGTATACCTCGTCCCTTGTGGAGAGTGGGTGGCATCCTCATTTCAACACATTCCCACCCCTATTCTCTCCAACTCTCTGATCCAAGCGTGAACCGATTTTCCCAGCAAACTTTGGAACTCTTTCCCTCCATCTGTCTTTCCCTCTTCCTATGACCCTAAAGGCGTATTTCCAGACTACCTTCAAACTAAATAATCTTCCCCCAAACCCCCTTTAAGCTAAGTTTGTACATTTTTCGGTAGAAAAATGTCTCGGCCGAAGGCCGATTTATCCCAAATTGCAGGCTCGCTATCTTTCGCCCAGAAAAAATCGACACCTGAATGGAGTGGAGTGTGGAACAAGCACCAAATTAATAAGGTGAAACGTCTTAACATCTCCAAACTAATGGAGTATCACAGGGAGGATCCAAATAGACCCGCCCATAATCAGTGAAGCGTCAGCTGCTGATCAAAGGGTCGGGAGGTCAAACCCGCTCTGTCAAATTGTTATTGGTAGATGTCAAGCCCGGGCAACTTGACCTAGCAATTCGTGACAAACGCCTAATGTGCATGGCCACCCCTTCACGGGAATTATGGCGTCTAGCAAAAAAAAAAAAAAAAAAAAAAAAAAAAAAAAAAAACGTGTTTCAAAACTAATAGGCTAAACATAAGGGTAAAGGAGGTCCAGAAAAAGCCACTATACCTGGACATGGGCCGGTTTTGTGGTCGCTCTTTTTCCTCATGTTTAGCCCCATTAATTTTCAGATGTTAATTAAGATGTTTGCCTCATTAGTTAATCGATTATAAGACCTTTCGCCCCATTTCTTCGCCAATATTTAGAGCTTTCGTTCTATTTAGGTGTCGATTTTTTCCCTGGCGAACGATAGTGAGCCTGTAATGTTGGAAGAACTGGCCTTCGGCCGGGACATTTTTCTACCGAAAAATGTACAAGTTAATCTAGAAGGGGGATCTAATGGATGTTATTTTTTAAATTTGATGGAGGTCTAGGGGGGAAACTAGAAATTATATGAATAACTGAATAAATATACCAAAAACCAGCCCCTCTCCCCATAATAGTGAATGTGGGGGTGTGGGGGGGGGGGGGGGGGTTTGAAGGGAGTGTGGGGGTAGTAGAGGCAGCAATGCATAGGGTGAGGCATATATGGCATAAATAGATTACGTAGCTTGGCTGAAGTGGGTGTCCCGTTACAAGGCTATAGAGTTCATTGAGACAGCCTTCAAGAATTTAGGGGAGGTTTTTTAGTTTGTTCCCTAGACCTCCATCTAGCTTACACCCCCTTTTCCCGCAGTCCAGTTTATATCGAGTTTGGTATTCCCCCCCCCCCCCCCCCCCCCCGTATAGTGGTACAATGCGGCCGAAATGTCTGTCTGTCTGTCCGAATACTCCTCCTAAAACGTTCGACGAATTTTCACCAAACTTCACACGAACATTCGGTGCGTTCGGTGCATTCGGTGCGCGACTGACCGTCGCGGTCAGTCATAAAAAAAAAAAAAAAAAAAAAAAATTGTGCATTAGTTATGATTTTAGGTGATGATGGTGCAGTTGTAGTGAGGATGGCAGTAGTAGTGATGATGGTGATAGTATGATTGATGATGGTAATACTTGTGCTGATGGTAACCCATCGCAGAGGTGGGTATGCCGTTTTGATTTTGGGCAAAGCCCAAATTTCCTCTCTTTCCTCTCTTTCGCAAATTCTTTACTCCCGTTTTCTTTCTCTACAGCCCTGTTCTCTCTCTTAAGGGGGTACTACTCGCTTTTTCTGGACCCCATTCTTCCTCATGTTTAGCATATTAGTTTTGAGGTTTTAAGACGTCCTTTCCGTTAGTTTGGCGATTTTGAGACCTTTCGCCTCATTTTGTTGTCAATATTAAATCCTGTCGTGCCCTTTAGGTGTCGATTTTTTCCTGGCGAGCGATAGCGGCCCAAAGAAATGGGGCGAAATGTCTTAAAATCGCCAAACTAATGGCCGAACGTCATAAAATCTGAAAACTATTGGGGGATAAGCATGAGGGGGGAGAGAGACCATATAAACGACCCTTCAACCCTTAAGGGGGGTGACCTGCTTTTTGTTATTTCTGTCCTTTTCTCTCTTGCTCTGGCTTGTATCCATTCGGCCCCATTCAGCCAACTATTTTAAGACATTTATCCCCATCTAGGTGTCGATTTCTTCCTGGCGAACGATAGCGAGCCAAAACTATATGAAGAAATCCGGCTTCGCCGGAGAAATTTTTCTATCGAAAAATGTACAAATTTAGCCTGCTGTCAAACAAAAACAAAAAATATGCTGGCTCGCTACCGCTCACTAGTAAAAAATTGACACCTGGCTGGGGATAAACGTCTTAAAACAGTAGGCTGAATGGGGCCAAATGGATACAAGCCAGAGAAAGATAGAAAAGGACAGAACAAAAACAGGTCACCCCCCTTAATCTATTTTTTATTAATTTCACCACACCACCAAACACCTCCAATGAAATTAATGAAAGCATATACAGTATATATGTGATCCACCGGGATTCGAACCTGGGTTATCGCACACAGATTTGTAGACACCTTGACCATTACACCACCAAGTCGGTTAAAGGTTTATGCACACGCCTACGACTTATTATCCAATCTCGAACACTGGATATTAATCTAATCATGTTCATATTCCCACCGCACTATGGTAGCCTAATGTTTAAGTGAAATATTTGTGTCTGTCTGTCAGTCTATCATAGTGCATAATTGGGGAATGGAACAGGTCAAAATACATGTGTTAAAGTGAGGGAGGGGTGAGATTTACTGTGTGTGTGTGTGTGTGTGTGTGTGTGTGTGTGTGTGTGTGTGTGTGTGCAAAGAGCTAAAGATATTGAGTGTAGGATTGTGTGTGTGTTTGTGTGCAGAGATGAATAGAGTGCGTGTGTGTCTGTTAGTATGTGTGTTAGTGTGTGTGTGTGTATGTAGATGTGTGTGTATGTGTGTGTGTGATTGTGTGGGATGACCGAATGAAAGGTACGGAATATAGCAGTGGGTTTGAGTAAGTGAATTAGAGAGCGTGTGAAAGGCTGAGTGTACATTACTTCATAATATTACTACGTCATCCAGTTTATAATCTTATTTATTTATTTATTTAGTTATGTATATATTTATTTATTTATTACTATGGTTAAGGTGTCTACAAATATGTGTGTGATAACCCGGGTTCGAATCCTGGTGGATCACATACATGCTTTCATTAATTCCTTTGGAGGTGTTTGGTGTTGTGGTGAAATGAATAAAAAATATATTATTATTTGTTGTCAAACTGGGTCAATTTCAATATGTATCACTATTATAATATTTATCCTGGGTGGACCGAGGGGGTGAGGGGTGGGGTAAGGAAGGGGGGGGGGGGGGGAGAGGGGGGGGGTAGAGGGTAGGGGGAGGCACACGTTAGAACTATACCCTGTTTATTCTAACTAGGCGCCAGAAATCTCGACCCCAATTAACCTCTCATAACTCAAAATCGACTACAGTCATCGAGCTGTTATTTCTACCATTTGGGGAGAGTCAACCAAGAGATAGGTGTAGACATTTACAACCCGTTTGCTCCAGCCCTTCGTGAAATACAAGCGGTAGAGTTATTTTTCCGGCCTAATTATTGTGAATAATCTATAAATGGGGAGGGGTGGATGGGGTGGGGTGGATGGGGAGGGGTGGATGGGGTTGGGTGGATTGGGAGGGGTGGATGGGGTGGGGTGGGGGTGGATTTAGTATTACTTGAAAACACACACACACACACACACACACACACACACACACACACACACAGAGTTACCGAAGTGCTGCAAGAGAGAGAAGGATGGTTAGATTGTGATAATCTGAATTTCAGAAAAGCTTTGACTTTGTGTATGAATTGAAATACATTCTTCAAGTAGGAATTCCCTTAATCTAAATAGGAAAAGGTTAAGTATCAATTATCACGCCGTGGTAGAGTTGGTTAAAGTATGGGCAATCGTCCTGACTGTCAGTGGTTCAAGTCCCACTGAGAGTATAAAAATATTTAGTAGCTCACGTGTAATTGTGAGATATACTTTAAATTAAGGACTCTCGTGCTTGGTTGGGTTACAAATAAATGAAATCAATTTCGGCCAGAGTTGCGTGGGGGTACTTGTAAAAATCCCTATATGGTATCCTGGAATGTGGAAGCTACGACTTGTGTATACATTGAAATACATTCTACAAATAGTATTTCCCTTCTCCTTAATATCAATAGGAAAAGGTTAGGTACACTCTATCACGCAGTGGTAGAGTTGGTCAAAGCATGGGACATGGAGTGCCACATGTAATTGTTGATTTCATTAATTGAGTTTAGAGGTGAAATTGGTTGGTGGTGAAAACATAATAATTATATATATGTATATTATAAGGTTTATATACTGTATATACCGTTGTATAATTATAGTATATGACATTATTTGTGAACTTCATCCATCCTACTCATGTTTCAGATGTTATCCAGCTCTCTCTCTCTCTCAGTTTTTGTCCTCTATAGTTTTCCATGCGCCCACTAATTCTTTCCCACTTCCTCTGCTGCAGTGTACTCGTATGTCCCGCTCCACTCTCTCTCTCTCTCTGTCTGTCTGTCTGTCTCTCTCTCTCTCTCTCTTATCATGACTGCCTGTCTCTCTTTTGCTTGATCTGTTTGGGTGATACACACATACACGCACACACACACATACACATATACACACACACAAATACACACACATAAATACACACACACACACACACACTCTCTTTCTCTCTCTGTCTGTCTGTCTACTGTCCCTTTCTTTCTCTCCCTTCCTTTTCACCCCACTCTCACTCTCTCTCCCTCCCTCTCCCGCTCTCTCTATCCGTCTGTCTGTCTCTCTGCGAGTGTCTGTCTCCCTCTGTGTGTCTCTCGCCCTGTTTGCCTGAGTGTCTCGTTGTCAGTCTATCTCTCTCTCTCTCTCTCTCTTGACGTCACCCACTTCGTCACTGGAAGGTGGAGGCGTGATGTAGAGTGGGTGGCCGAGATGATGCGTGGGCGTGGTAGAGTACAAAGGAGTACAAAGGAGTACAAAGGAAATCAAGCAACAACAGCTCTAGTGACCCTTCTAGGCTGCTTGTCCTCCCAAAACACTGAGGATCAAGTGTCCAAACAGTGGTTTAGAGTGGGTAAGGGAACATTGGAAAGGGAACTACTGCCCTGGAACTAATGTCCGTGGCAGGATTAGGAAGTTAGTAGGGGACAGATGGGTTAGTAACTGAGGGGGGGACAAAATAAAGTTATTAATTTACAAACGCAGTCAGTCGCGGGTTTGATGCGAGATATTTGTCTAAGCGGAGTTTAAATGAATCGACGGTGCTGCAGTCTATAACGTCTCGGGGAAGCCCATTCCACAAGTTGACAACTCGACTGAAGAAGAAATTCTTAGATTCGTGTGAGTTAAAAGAGTTACCAATAATTTTGCAACCGTTTCCCCGCGTGTAATTAGATTGGTCGATAGTGAAGTACTTACTACAGTTCATATTGTCGATGCCTTTGATGATTTTGAACACTTGAATTAAGTCACCTCTTAATCTGCGCTGGGTTAAAGGAAATAGGTTTAATTCTCTAAGACGCTCTTCGTATGGTTTGTTCTTTAGGCTAGGTATCATTTTGGTAACTCTACGTTGAACTCGTTCTAGCTTGTTTATATTTTTTTGGTAATAAGGGCACCAGGATTGAACGCAGTATTCCAGAAGAGGGCGGACTAAGGAATTGTAAAGGATTAGGATAACTTCTTTGGATTTATGCTCAAATGACCTGCCTATAAAGCCAATTATTTTGTTTGCCTTCTTAACAACTTCTGAACATTGTTGACTCGGTTTTAGGTTACTCGATATTGTTACTCCCAGATCGGTTTCTCTGTTTACATTCTTAAGCTGAGTGCCATTCATCGAATAGTTTGCTTTCTCATTTAGGTATCCGATATGTAGTACTTTACATTTATCCGCATTGAAACTCATTTGCCAAATTTGGGCCCAACATGACAATTTATCTAGATTGTGTTGCATATCGTCAACTTGTTCTTTTGAGAGTACGCTATTTGCAATTTTTGTATCGTCAGCAAATTTTGAGATTGTACAGGTGAGACCCTCATCTATGTCGTTGATGTAAATTAGAAAGAGAATTGGTCCTAGTACTGATCCCTGGGGTACCCCGCTACTTACATTGGTCCATTTAGATGCCTTACCGTTATGACTACTCTTTGCTTTCTGTCGCTGAGCCAATTTTCTATCCATTTCAACACACCGTCTTGTATTCCATGCGCTTTTAGTTTTAGCAGTAAACGTTTGTGGGGAACTTTGTCAAAGGCCTTTTGAAAATCAAGGTATATAATATCTACAGCTTTACTCTCATCGTAGAGGTTGAGGATATCATGGAAGAAGTCTAAGAGGTTTGTTAAACAGGAACGTTTTTTTCGAAAGCCGTGTTGACTATCTTTAAGTAAGTTATTTGCCTCTAAGTGATTTACGAGTCTGTCTCTTATGACCGTTTCTAGCATTTTACATACAATTGAGGTTAAGCTAATTGGACGATAGTTACTGGGTAGGGATTTGCTGCCTTTTTTTAATATCGGTGTTACGTTGGCTAGCTTCCACTGATCAGGCATAGTCCCAGACTGTAAGGATTCATTGAATAACAATGTCAGTGGTTTGGAGAGCTCATCCTTAGCTTCCTTTAGAACTCTAGGCGAGATTGTAGAGGGCGGGGATGGGGGTGGAGTGGGGGGAGTATGCGGGCGAGATGATGCGTGGGTGTGGTGGAGGGCGGGGGAGGGGGGGGGGGGGTGCGGGCGTGATGATTCGTGAAGATACATGTTTTTCGGAATGTCTGCATTGTTCAATTCTGATGTAAACATATATATTGTATGTGAGGGTTTGAGTTCAATAACATTTATTATTTTTGGTTGCATCGAAGACGAAGGCCTATGAATGATAAACTTTACTGTTATTGTTTTCAGTGTTGTTGTTTTTGTTGGTGATCAAATGTTATATTTGAATACAGAAAATGACATTGTATTATTTGTATTATTATAATTACTGATATGATACTTGGCATGTAGATACGTGACTCACGGAATATCCTGTGCCACTTGAGATACTGCATATCTAATCCAGAGAAAACCTTGATGGTCTGAGGGGAAGAAAGGTTTGATTTTTCTTCATATTAGTAAAGATATTGAGCTGAAAATTTGCAACCATGCACATAGAGGCCCACGTCTCTTCAACAAACTCCCGCGGTGAGTAAGAGACATGAGGGGCGTCTCGTTAGACAACTTCAAGAGAGACCTCGATGTCGAACTGCAAAAAGTGCCAGACGAGCCTATCTTCGCAGGGGAGCGTGCTGTCAGCTGCACCAAATCACCACCCAGAACGAGGGGCGGCGCGCTCCTCGGTATGTATGTATGTATGTATGTATGTATGTATGTATGTATGTATGTATGTATGTTTATTTATACTATGTATCTGTATTAATATGCATGCATGTATGTACAGATGTAAATATGGATGTATGTGAAGGTAGGACACGACATTTGATAGTGACTGTACCATGCCGTATGACTGATATAAACTACACTGTAATATTTGTGTGTCCAAATGTAGCGAACATGTTACTAACATTACTAACATTACTAGGCGGGTGCCCAACTCCGAAAGGAGTTGAAGTAGGGGAGCTATCCCCCCGCCAAAGGTGGCTTTCTAGGGCCTTTCCTAGCTGATGCTGAGAGGATTGGGTTCTAGTCATGTGGTGATGGGCTGGTCTATCAGAGTGAGAGCTGAGCGATCTCTGCCATACCTATAGCTTACTCTGACTGTTCCTTTTACTTATATATCTTATAGATCTCAAGTGACGGCGTCTTTTCCGTGGATCGACCTCCCTACTGCCAACCTAAAAGTTGGCAGATTGGGAGCCAAAGCGTCACATTTTTCCCTTGCCCCTCAACTTTCCCTTCTAATTGCTGAGGGGCACAGGGCCTTGGGTGGGGCTTTGGTTTCCCGGGCGTTTCCGCGCCCTCCTCAGCTCCCTGCCTTAGAGTGGCTTCGGTCACCTGGGTTTTGTTAGTGGTAAGCAGGGAGGGTTTTGTGGGGGCGCTCTATGGCCTTGGCCTTGCTCGGGACCTTGGGGCTGTTCGGCCAGGCAGCCTGGGGAACAACAACAACAACAACAACAATACTACATAATACTAATATGTAGACATTTGTACAGATAAACCTACTATTTATAATTTATGTTTATAATTTTTGTTTCGCAATTTTTACTGTGTACAGTATACTTGGTTTACTTCTTTGGCATGTCCCCAATTTGATTTCTGAGCTAATGTTATAGCAAAATGTGATGATAATCATGAAAACTCTATATAAATATGACGCAGATACACTGTAGTCTCTTACTATCCCATTAACCCTTTCAGTACCGGTGCCGTCCTTTTAATTTCATTCTGGCTACTATTAGACGACTCTATTTAGTTTGCAAAGGGCCTCCAGCAATTAACAGGCTTCTAACTATCTCACATAACCCTTTATACTACGACAGATCCTTCTTAAACTGCACAATATCGTCTAAATATAGCTAGGTTAACATTAAAAAGACGTCGCCGATACAGAAGGGGTTAAGTATCGAGAATTCAGTTATTAAAGGATTACATTTCCCATCAGGCTCTCCCCTCTCCTAAAAATAGTTTGCATCACGATATAAAATACAGACCCACTCTCTTTAGCTTCATGACGTCAAAACTCTATCTATTATTCAAGTAATAACAGTGAATTACGTTTTGTCTCGAGTTGGCCACCCCCAGCTATGAGGTGTGTGCCTGAGTACATACATACATACATACATACATACATAAATACATACATACATACATACATACATACATACATACATATTTTACGGTCACGGTGGCCGAGCGCGCTTAGTACTCTGTATTGGGAGCACTAGCTCTGGTGTCGGGGGTTCAATCCCAGGCGCCGGCAGGGGAAGTTCTCTCAAAAACTTTCCCTGGCCGTGAAGGCAAGATCTGGGCGGATCGTCTCGGGGGACCCACAAAGTCTCCTGCCCACGTCCTACTCCCTTGGGAGTATGTAGGCGCTCTCGTTAGCTGCCAGGATCAGTCTGTTGATCCATTAGGATAAGATCTAGGTTAAGTCTGTGTATTTTCAGCCCCATTGGCTGCCGGCTTGAAATAAACCGATTATTATTATTATTATTATTATTACATTCATACATACATACATACATACATACATACATACATTCATACATACATACATACATTCATACATACATACATTCATACATACATACATACATACACAAGAATATGAGTTGGGTGAGGAAGGGAATAGCGGGGTAATATTTCACCGATATTACCACTGTCTTATTAGGGGTATCCATCTCCTCTTTTCCACTCAGACGTACCACCGTCACCTCTTTCTCTGACAAAGCTGAAGTCTTCACTCAAACTTTCGGTAAAAACTCCACCTTGGATGATTCTGGCGCTACTCCTCCCTCTCCCCCCCCCCCCCCTCTCACTTACTTATGCCCAATATCGTAATATCTTCTAAGGATGTACTAGGGTTGGTGGTGGTGGTGGTGGTGGGTGAGGGCTAGGGTTGGTGGTGGTGGTGGTGGTGGTGGTGGGTGAGGGTTAGGGTTGGTGGTGGTGGTGGTGGTGGAGGTGGGTGAGGGCTAGGGTTGGTGGTGGTGGTGGAGGTGGGTGAGGGCTAGGGTTGGTGGTGGTGGAGGTGGGTGAGGGCTAGGGTTGGTGGTGGTGGTGGTGGTGGTGGAGGTGGGTGAGGGCTAGGGGTTGGTGGTGGTGGTGGTGGAGGTGGTGGGTGAGGGCTAAGGGTGGACACATATAGACAGAAGAACGTGGGCAACGAAGGTCTGTATTTAGCCCATCACCTATCTTACCTGGCCACACACACTCACCTGTTTGACTCAACCACCCCCCCAGTACAGTACCACACACCCTAACTACCACACACCCTAACTACCACCCCCCACCTACCACACACCCTAACTACCACACACCCTACCTACCACACACTCTCATCAGTACCACACCACACCTACCATGGACCTATCTTATTACCTGCCCAATCTCTCGTCCACAAACCCACCTGTCTCACACTACAACCATCCTAGTGCAGTACCACACACCATAACTACCATACACCATAAGTACCATATATCTGCCTACCAGTATAAGTACCACCCACCATAGACATATAACACGACACTCATCATACATCTATTACTATCCCAATACAGTACCATACACTATTAAGCCGGTATCACACGGGATATTTCACAGTCAACATTCGATCATCAAAAAATTTCTGGCAACGTTTCTGTAATATTTTGCACTGGTATCAGAAACTAGACTGATGATAGATGATTTTGGGTAACCGAAATATAAACAAATGTTAACCTCATAATCTGCCAGACCAGTGTTGAGGGAAAAAGCGCTCGTGTGATACTAGCTTTAGTACCACACCACACTTACCACACAACACACCTACCACACACTCTCAACAGTATCAAGTACCTATATTACCTGGCCACTCTCTCTCCCCACACACCCACCTGTCTCACGGTACAGTACCACACACTACAAGTACCCGCTACCAAACTTACCGGGGCGCCTGCAAAGCGTCAAAACTATTCCAAGGGTGTCAGCCCTATCAATACATCAAAAACCCAATTTTTTCAAAGCATAAACAAAGTTGGACCTTTTCAATTTGACAAAAGGCTGAAACTGACTAGATGATATCATATCATCAAAAATAGTTAGGGGTTAACATTAGCTTAACCTAACAACCTTACCTAACCTAACCTAGTAAGAATGGGGTTAACATTAGCCTAACCTAACAACCTTACCTAACCTAACCTAGTAAGAATGGGGTTAACATTAGCCTAACCTAACAACCTTATCTAACCTAACCTAGTAAGAATGGGGTTAACATTAGCCTAACCTAACAACCTTACCTAACCTAACCTAGTAAGAATGGGGTTAACATTAGCCTAACCTAACAACCTTACCTAACCTAACCTAGTAAGAATGGGGTTAACATTTTTGATACATCGATGACTTCCAACTTTTGATGCATTGAAGTGATATACACTTTTTTACACATTGATATGATCTGGGGAAAAACTGTTTTTTGACAAAATGAACACATCTGGAAAATTTGATGTACTGATAGCTTTTTGCAGATTTGATGAAATGATAGGATCAGTTTTTGACGCTTTGATGCTCCCCCAACTTACCTACCATACACCCTCAACATCACCACACTACCACATGTCTACCTTTCATGGTTGCTCTCTCTCTCTCTCTCTGTCTCTGTCTCTCTCTCTCTCTCTCTCTCTCTCTCTCTCTCTCTCTCTATATATATATATATATATATATATATATATATATCGCCTGGTCAGGGACAAAGAAGTTCCCCCCATGGGCTTCAAATCACAGAAAATAACTTGCCCGACCCACTATGAAAAACTACTCCCACCCCTGCACCACATATTAAAAAGGACCTTCCGCATATTAAAAATGACCTGCCACCAATTCTGCTGGGGGATTATTCCACCCCTACCCATACTTTTATAAAAATACAGGCTGCAAGGTGCATTATTACAACATTATAGTATAACAGAAACCGGCCTTCGGCCGGAATTTTTTTCTACCGAAAAATGTACAAATTTATCTTGAAGGGGGGGGGGGGGGGGTCTAGGGGGTGTTTTTCTAAGCTTGATGGAGGTCTAGCGAAAAAACTAAGAAATAAAGGAATAAATGGATTAATAAACCAAAGAAAAACAAAAAACGGTCCGTCTCCCCTTAAAATATTGTTAGTATATCTGGCTCCCCCCCTCCGACCCACCCACCCACACTCACTCACTCACTCTCTTTCCGTCACTCAACCGTAATAATAGTTGCGGTCATCAGATGTGCGTGAATTTGTGTTTTGTCTGTGTGTGTTCGTTGTTTTATGTTGTGTTTTGTCTGGGGTGTGTTCGTTGTTTTATCTTGTGTTTTGTGTTTTCCCTGTTCTTGCTCTGTCTTGAGTCGGCCAACCCCCCCCCCCCAAAAAAAAAGGAAAAGAGGGCAAAAGAAAGGAAACACATAGAAGGAAAAGTGGGGATTTGGGCCTGAGTAGATAGATAGATAGATAGATAGATAGATAGATAGAAGAGATACAGCGGTGGCTTGCAACAGTCGGGAGCAACGCATTCACGATCACTTTACTGTTCTGTAGGGGTCAAACTTGGGTAGGAGGGGAGATTTCCACTTGAGGGATTTTTTTCTTGACCCCTTTCTCCCTCATGGTTAGCCCCATTGCTTTTGATATTATAAGACGTTCGCCCCATTAGTTTGGCGATTTTAAGAACTTTCGCCCCATTTCTGTCAATTTTATGACTTTTTGTGCCATTTAGGTGTCGATTTTTTCCTGGCGAGCGATAGCGAGCCTGTAATTTAAGAGGAACCGGCCTCCGGCCGGGAATTTTTTCTACCGAAAAATGTACAAATTTATCTTGAAAGGGGGTCTAGGGGCTGTAATGTTAGGCTTGATGGAAGTCTAGCGAACTAACTAAAAACCTCCCCTTAACCAATACTGTACCAGGGACGTCCCTTTTATTATATTCTGGCAACTACTAGACTATTTTATTCAGCTCAGAAAGGACCTCTAGCTATAATAAGGCTTCCAACTATTTCAACCAACCTTCTGAACTACCACAGATCTTTCCTAAGCTGCAGAATATCGCCTAAATATAGCTAGAATACAATACAACACACGTCGCTGGTACACTCAAAGGGTTAACTATGGCAGGTAAACATACGGGTGTTGGCTCTATTGACTAGTCAGGAAATTATCTCTTACACCGACGAAGACAGATACGGTGGAGTGAGAGGATTTTTGTTTAACCCCTTTAGTACCGAGTTGTCCTTATCATTGTAATCTGGATATTATTAGACGATTTTATCCAGCTTAGGGAGGACGTGTAGCAATGAATAGGCTTCAAACTATCTCGTTTATAAATTTTGAATACCACAGTTTCCTCCTAAGCTGCATAAAATCGTCTACAAATAGCTGAAATAACACAAAATACATCCTCGGTAAGGAAGGCGTTAATGTGTGTTTTTTTTTTTTTTTTTTTTGCTCAACTGAACGTGATCTCTCTCCTGCCCCACTACCTGTACCACCTTTGGGTCACTCCTGGGTTGACTCTTCCTACTACTACGGCTTTCCCCTCAGTGACGGAGAGAGAAAATAGTCCTACAACCCCCCCCCCACCACCCCGCCCCGCCCCCTGCCCGTATGGTGTAGGTGAGTTAAACAGTGGTTGATAATGACAGTGGTAGAAGGACGTGTGATGGTTGATAGTATGGTAGTGGTAGATTTAGGTATTTTGGTTGACAGTGGTAGAAGGACGTGTGATGGTTGATAGTGGTAGTGGTAGATTTAGGTATTTTGGTTGACAGTGGTAGAAGGACGTGTGATGGTTGATAGTGTAGTTTGGTGACAGGCTGAATGGACCGATGACAGTATGAATGACAGTCGAGAATGTCATCTTAACCCTCTTAGGATCAGATTACGTGATTATATTCCGTTTTCCGGCTATTATTAGACGATTTTATTCATATTAGGAAGGGTACTGTATATGGAAGTCAGAGGGTTGATTGAGATAGTCTTCACCCTTTTAACTACCACAGATCCTTCCTAAACTGCATAAAATCGTCTAATGATAGCTTGGGGTGATGGGTAAGGGTGCGAGAAGGTGATAGGGGGTGTAAGGTGAGGGGAATCGTTAATTGGGTGATTATAATATTTATTTGTATTATTTTCCATTATCATACCTGTACAATACAGTATATACTGTATATGTATTTCTTTTATTATTTAGTCCCCCCTAGATCTCTATCAAGCTTAAAAAAATACCCCCAAGAGCCCCCTTCGAGAAAATACCCCCATGAGCCCCCTTCGAGAAAACTGTCCATTCTTCGGTAGAAAAATGTCCTGACCGAAGGCCGGTTCCTACTAAATTACAGGCTCGCTATCGCTCGCCAGGTAAAACTTCAACACCTAACTAGCACATAAGGTCATAAGGTCACAAGGTGGAAGGATGTGTGGTGTTTGGTGTAGGTGAGAGATACAGAGAAAGTGGTAGGGTGAGATAAAGTGAAATATATGCGAGGTGTTTGGTGTAGAATGGGGTCTGAAGAGTGAGAGGGTGATAGGAGAAATTGGGAATATCTGTGAGGAGTGTGGTGTAGCATGAAGGGTGAAAGGGTGATAGGATGTGTGGTGTATGGTGTAGGTATAAGGGGTACAGAGGGTTGTGGTGCGAGTGAGAGAGATTGCGAAGGGTGTTGTGAGGTGCGAGTAACAGTGTGGTATGACATGAGGGGTAGAGGAATACAGAGTGGTAGAACGTGTGGTGTAAAGTGTAGGTAAGAGACAGAGAGAGTGATGTGAGTGAGAGACATTGCAAGGTAAGGGGTGAGGTGCTTGGTGTGGCATAAGGGTTGAAGTCTCAGCTAGATGGCAGGATCGAGTGTCTTTAAGGGAGCCCACCTCGCTTTTTTTTCTCTTTCTCTCCCTCTCTCTTTGGCTTGTATCCTTTCAGCCCCATTCAGCCTACTGTTTTAAGACGTTTACCCCCATCCAGGTGTCAATATTTTCCTGGCGAGCGGTAACGAGCCAGCATATACAGTATATATTTTTGTTTTGACAGCAAGCTAAATTTGTACATTTTTCAATAGAAATATTTCTCCGGCGAAGCCGGATTTCTCCATATAATGCTGGCTCGCTATCGCTCGCTAGGAGGAAATTGACACCTGAATGGGGATAAACGTCTTAAAAGAGTTGGCTGAATGGGGCCGAATGGATACAAGCCAGAGAAAGAGAGAAAAGGAGAGAAAGAGAAAACAAGTCTGTAACCCCCCTTAAAGTCTCAGCTAGATGGCAGGATCGAGTGTGTGTAAGATGTACGTGGACAGTGAGAGTGCTGTAAGGTAATAAGAGGTACTATGAAGGGTGGCGTGAGGGAAGATAAAGTGAGTGTCAAGTGTAGCATGGGGGATGAAGAAGAATGACAGGGTGACAATCGATGAGCGCCGTGTAAACAAATGAAACAAGGAGTGGTGGAAATGAGGGAAACTTAGAGTGGTGGAAATGAAACAAGGAGTGGTGGAAATGAGGGAAACTTAGAGTGGTGGAAATGAAACAAGGAGTGGTGGAAATGAGGGAAACTTCAGAAGGGGGTGGTGCGAGGGGTAAAACGAGTGTGAGGTGTTTGGCGCGGCATGAGGGGCGAAGAGAAAGACAGAAAGAGAAAGACAGAGGAAAGGAGGAGGAGGAGGAGGAGGGTGGTGTTGTTACATACCTGTCCACTGACCACCGCCACAGAGAGAGAGATAGATAGATAGAGAGAGAGGAGGGGGAAGGTGGGTGCCAACAATGTGCGTTCCGGCGTAGGTGACACTAAATATGGCCCCCTACCCGGCTCCTGTTACTTCGACCCCACCTTCTGTCCCCCCCCCCCCCCCAGTTAGAGACCTTATAGATCCCCCCCCCCCCACCGTTAGAGACCTTACAGTAATAGAGATCTGCTACACCTCCACCACCACCTGAAGACCCTATAGTAACAGAGATCAACCATATTTCTGCCACTGCTGTCATTAACCTCTCTATATACTCAAATATACCCATACCCATGATAAACAGTTGGTATTACTGGTACAGGATATTTATTTGGTCGTTGGATCTAAATTCAACATTATCAACAACAGAATATCACCCCGTTACTTGGTAAATACGGCATGACAATGCCGTCCAAGGAAGAAGAAGACTGAACTCCTTCACCACATGATCTCTACTCCCAGCTTGCCCACACCACTCAGACCACACCACTCAGATCACACCACTCAGACCACACCACTCGGACCACATCACTCGGACCACACCATTCAGATCACACCACTCATACCACTTCCTCCACACACTCATACAGTTTCAACACATAAAGTCCTCATTTCTAAACAGTTTCCTAACCTAAATCTGATCTAAGCAACCTACTTGACCTAAACTAACCAAACTTAACGTAACCTAATCTAACATTACTAAATCAAGCCTAACCTAGACAGCTTAGGCCTAATACTGTAGCCTAATACTGTCTTGAAATCAACAGTTGACACACACACACACACACACACACACACACACACACACATTAGAACTGCTATTAACTCCTTGACATAGTGAGCTCCTTTCTACAGACAGATGCCAATGGTAACTATAACTTACTCAACTCAACTGGTGGTGATATTTGATGATACAGTTATTATTATCATATTTTATACTGTTTACAAATGTGTGTGTGAGAGAGAGAGAGAGAGAGTGTGTGTATGTGGTGTGTGTAACAAGGTGTGGTGTAGGGCATGTAAATAAACAAGACCCCAGTATAAGAAACTCGTGTTAAAGGGTCGAGCAAGGTGACAATTAAGAGGACACACACAAACACACACACACGTACACACACACACTCACGTACACACACACACACGTACACACACACATACACACATTATTGACAGTGCTTTACCTTTGATCTTTTTTCTATGTACACATTTACCTTGAAAGGGGATCTAGGGGGTGTTTTTCTAAGCATGATGGAGGTCTAGCGAGGAAACTCAAACATATATTAATCGATAAATATATAGACCAACAACCAAGCACTATCCCCTTAAGAGGTGTTCAAGTACAGTCGGCCTAATAAGTGATGTCTCTGCACCCAATATACTTTTTATCCATAATTGGTTTCAGCAATATCTAAACTCAAGTTATTAATTTCGAGGGGGATATACAAACCTATTCCTACACTTACCCACCCTATTCAACATCTGGCAGACATTATTACAGCACAGAGCGAGCCAAACGTAAAGACAGCTGAGACATGACTTATTAGCGCCACCGTACAGTAGTCTTGAACACGACTGTCCAACCTGATTTAGAGATTTGCCGACCGCCTGGATAAGAAACTAAATAATTTGAAGATATATTACTTATACGGTATCTTGGCAGTCTGCAGTTGTTTACAGTCATCCTTAAGGGCCGGTTTTCTGGACCACTTTCTCCCTCATGTTTAGCCCCATTAGTTTTCAGATGTTAAGATGTTTGCCCCATTAGTTAGTCGATTTTAAGACCTTTCGCCCCATTTCTTCGTCAATATTTAGACCTTTCGTGCTATTTACGTGTCGATTTTTCCCCTGGCGAACCATAGTGAGCCTGTAATGTTGTAAGAACCGGCCTTCGGCCGGGTAATTTTTCTACCGATTTTTTTTACAAATTAATCTGGAAGGGGGATCTATGAATGATTTTTTGTTTTGTTTTTTAAATTTGATGGAGGTCTAGGGAGGAAACCAGAAAAATAATGAATACATGCAAAAATCGCCCAAAAAATGAACCATCCCCCCTTAATTAAGCTGTTGTTCATTGTTTATGCTTGTAAGACTGTCAGAGCAATGTAAGGTCAGGTGAAGGTATTGAGGGATAAGCCTTTTCAACGGCACCTCGTAGCTACTTTCTACTTTCCTATTTTCTGAAGAGTTTTGAGAGGGGAGAAGGGGTGTTGGACAGATAGGAAGCTGTTGGAGTGGTTTTGTTGCGTGTGTTATTAGTTTGTATACATCATCGATGCGTTTCTCTCCACAATTTACATGCACATGTAAATTGGATAAGTTAGGCGACATATGCGTTAAAACTCAATAGTGGTGAGGTAGTCCCGGTGCAAGGGTTAACCCCTTCAGTACCGGTGAAATGTTTTCATTATATTCCGGCAGTTATTAGACGATATAATCAGCTTAGGACGGGCGTGTAGCAATTAAAAGACTACAGACTATCTCAAATAACCCTTTTTACTGCCACAGATCCTTCCTGAGCTGCATAAAATCGTCTAAATTTAGCTGAAATAAAACACCATGCGTACCCGGTAATGAAAGGGTTAATGATCTAGTTTAAATTTTAGTTTACATTTAGTTTACATTTAGTTTACATTTAGTTTACATTTGTTTACATTTTAGTTTACATTTAGTTTACATTCAGTTTACATTTTAGTTTACATTTGTTTACATTTTAGTTTACATTTAGTTTACATTTTGTTTACATTTAGTTTACATTTGTTTACATTTTAGTTTACATTTAGTTTACATTTTGTTTACATTTAGTTTACATTCAGTTTACATTTTAGTTTACATTTTGTTTACATTTAGTTTACATTTAGTTTACATTTGTTTACATTTAGTTTACATTTAGTTTATATTTGTTTACATTTAGTTTACATTTAGTTTACATTCAGTTTACATTTAGTTTACATTTAGTTTACATATGTTTACATTTTAGTTTACATTTAGTTTACATTCAGTTTACATTTTAGTTTACATTTAGTTTACATTTTAGTTTACTGTATATTGGAAATCATAATGTGTTAGTGATGATCTAAAGGCGACGCAGAACAGACATTCAAGCTGATTAATTTCTGTGAGTGAATCAGATAACCATAATCTGAATTGTAAGTAAGCTTTTCAATCATATGACAATTTCGTTATTCTAGCAGTCAATAAACAGATGTACGGTGGCACTAATAAGTCATGTCCCAGCTGTCATTACGTTTGGCTTGCTCTGTGCTGTATTAATGTCTGTCAGATGTTGAATAGGGTGGGTCAAGGAACATGTTTGTATGTTTCACTCGATATGAAGAAATGAAGCTTAGATATTGCTGATACCAATTATTGATCAAAATATACTTGGTGCCGAGATATCACTTATTAGCGCGACTGTACTCAGATTCGTGATTACTTTCAATAAATAGGGAAGCGGATAGACAATTAAGGTAGCATAATTAACCCATTTAGTACACTTATTCTTTCATCTTATCCTGGTTATTATTAGACGATTTTATTCAGTTTAGGAAGGACGTACAGGAGCCAGAGAGCTAACCGAGATATCATTAACTTATTTATTCCCACGGTAGAGGGCTAACCGAGATTATTTTTTTTTTTTTTTTTTTTTTTTTTTTTTAGTATTCCCACGGGGGCTTCTTAACGGCATATTATGTCTTTAAATATTTGATACGTGCTTTAACATTTACTTGCATTCATTTCATTGGGAGGTGTTTGGTGTTGGGAGTGAAATTAATACATTAGATTATACATAGTAAGCACTATAGCTAAGTTTGAAAACGAAACAACTTTGTGTTGATTTTACAAAACTCTGCCAAAAAATACAGCTGTTGCCAATGATGGGAGTAGGTGGGTGGTGGTGGTGGTGGTGGACAGTAGTAGGTGGGTGGTGGTAGGGGTGGACAGTATACAGCACAGGACCACATCTCTCAGGTAAATATAACTTCCTCGCTGCCCCTTCCTCCCAACAACCCCACCACCACCACTGCCCTCACATTATCTAAGTTGGCCCAAACACCACCTCTTTTACCTTCTCACATTCCCTGGCCAGTCTCTCTCAGTCTCTCTCTCTCTCTCTCTAGTGTCTCTGCGCTATCACCATTCTTTTCTTCGTCTAATTGCATCCCCATTCCACCTTCACCACCGCACTTCGGTGATATCAACATTCATTACATACAAAAGATCTCCATGTTGATAATCCATTGTTGCAAGTAGTGGTTATAGATTTATCATTGAGTGCTTTAATAATAACTTCAAGATTGAATGATGTCGTACCTAAGGGCGTCAAGCAACTAAGGTTTTCAGCCATCAACAGATTTTATTTCCCAGATAAATGTATTGCTATCCTTAATACTATATGAACTCAATCAGGTCGCACTCTGACAGTTTTCAAGCACGCAAGAAGGGCAGGGTTTGCCAAAGACATGCCAAGGTATTCTACACGATATTGTATACTGTATAATAACCATTTATTTAATTTACATCCTAAATATATGTTTTACATATCCCACATGATATGCTGAATTAAACTGAGATATACACAGCTTCAAAATAATAGAAGGCATAATACTTGTAAATTATTATTTAGGTACGATGACGCCTTCCAATTATTCTGGCTATCACTAGACGATTTAATTTGGTTTAGGCAGTAGTAGCTTTGGTAATAAGAAGTTCAATGAAGTAGTTTTAACCTATTCGATTCCCAGAGGTTCTTCCTAAGCCGAGTAAAATGGTTTAATGATAGACAGAATACAAATTTAAATAGCACCATCGTACAGAAGGAAGTAAACAACTGTATTTACATTTATTTGCTCACTTTCTTTCGAATTTCCTTGACAAAACCTGGCTACATGGAGAGGTTAAAGGTGTCATATTTATGCTAAGGTGCCACTCAATCATTGTTAATAACGAATACTCATTGAACAGTGTGTGTGTGTGTGTGTGTGTGTGTGAAATACAGTACTCTTACAGCCTCTCTCTCTCTCTCTCTCTCTCTCTCTCTCTCTCTCTCTCTCTCTCTCTCTCTCTCTCACACACAATCTCACTCTCTCTCTTCCTCTCTCTCTCTCTCTCAACAAAAACAAACAAAAAAAACAAAAACAAAAAATATATATAGGGTTACATAGATACACAGACTAGTTGGTGTACCAGAGACGTGAGGAAGGGGGTGATCGGCAGGGGTGATGTGTGTGTGTGTGTGTGTGGACGAGCGGTTGTGTGTGTGTGTGTGTGTGTGTGTGTGTGTGTGTGTGTGTGTGGACGAGCGGTTGTGTGTGTGTGTGTGTGTGTGTGTGTGTAAGAATTACGAGAAGGGAGGAAACTGTGGGTGCCAGAGGAGAGGTGTGTATGATTGTGTGTGTGTGTGTGTGTGTGTGTGTGCTTGCATGTGTGTGTATAATGTGTGTGTGTCACCGTGTGTGTGAATGTTCCTAACCCCTTCTGTACCGACGACATCCTTTTTATTCTATTTTGGTTACACGTAATCGATTTTATTCAGCCTAGGAAGGATCTCTAGCAATTATAAGGCTTCGAACTATCTCAATCAACCCCTTTAACTACCATAGATCCTTCCTAAAGTTAAAATCGTCTAAATAAAGCTAGAATAGAACGCAAGAGACGTCGCCGGTACATAAAGGGGTAAAGAAACACGGTGGTCAGTGTGGACTCGTGAGGCGGCACTAGCGAGAGGGCCAAATACTGAATCACCCCCCCCCCTCCCCTTTCTCTCTCTCTCTCTCTTTCTTCCACTATAGGTAGCATCAACGAACTTAACAATAATCTTGATCCCTGACCTCTTTGCTGTAACTCAAAAGGGCCTAGAGCAAACTGGCTGTAGATATCCACACTTATTTGCTGGTGGACTCTTCCCAAATGATAGAAACGTCAGCCCGATTGTTTTCATTCATTTCGAGTTATAAAGAGTTAAGGGGTCAAGTTCGTTGGATGCTACCTATAGATGACCACCACTAGCCGATATATACCTCTTGATACCCTACCACCGATACACTCTGATTCAACAATATTTTTATGGTGGTAATAATTGGAGACTGGTTTAGACTGGCTGCTAGGTTGCATATAATAGTACGTACAGTTGTCCACATTAAGGGGAGATTTATAGTTTGTTTCCTAGAGCCCCTTCAAGCTTTAAAGATGAGTATTTATATACTGTGCTGTATATGCAGTATATTAAGGGGAGATGGGCCGTTTTTCTGACCCCCTTTCTTCCTCATGCTTATCCCCATTAGTTTTTAAATTTTAGGACGTTTGCCCCATTAGTTTGTCGATTTTAATACCTTTCGCCCCATTTTGTTGTCACTTTTAAGATCTTTCGTGCCCTTTAGGTGTCTATTTTTTCCTGGCGAGCGATAGCGAACCTGTAATTGAAAATTATCATTGAGAATTATCACACATTATGACAGTTTATTCTGGCTATCATTAGACGATTGTATTCAGATAGGAAGGGTATATGGATGTCAGAAGGTTAATTGAAATAATCTTTACCCTTTGAATTCCCACAGATCCTTCCTAAGCTGTATAGTATCGCCTAATGATAGCCAGAATAAACTGTCAAAACGCGTCATGATCCTCAAGGGGTAATACAAACGGTAATTAACCTAGCCTGATCTAACCTAATGAGAAGGATATTAGAAAATTAAACAAAGGATAATCTAAGTTATAGATTACCGTAAGTAACATGTCTAATTCTACATAAATTTGTCAACAATTAATCAAACGACATTGATCTAGAGAGAGAGAGAGAGAGAGAGAGAGAGAGAGAGAGAGAGAGAGAGAGAGAGAAAGAGAGAGAGAGAGAGAGAGAGAGAGAGAGGGGGGGGGGGGAGGGGAGAGAGAGACACCTTCACATGACCCTCCCACCATCCTCCTCCACCACCCACCATTACCATACCGAGGGGCTCCACCCTTCTCACAAACTCATTGTCCAAGACCATACTTTGGCTTTTATTACCCCCAAGAACTACTTTGCCTGCATCTTCTATACACTCACTCTGACTCTCTCTCTCTCTCTCTCTCTCTCTCTTTCGAAAACACGTAAACTATGAGGTCGACTCAATAAAGTCCTGGAAATAGTAAATAAATATGATAATATAGAATATAACAAGGTGAATAGCCTAAATATTAATAGAATATACTCTCACGGCTGGAAGTTGGAAATTAAAATGCTTAGGATTAGTATAAAAGATCTCTCTCTCTCTCTCTCTCTCAGACGCGGGCGAAGGATGTGATCAGTGGCACCATGCTTTGGTAGAAATCTCCCCTTAACATGCTGGACCACTCACGCAAGGTTCAGAGTTCAGGGGGGAATGTGAGGCACGCTACTGGCCCACCTGGGGTTTGTACTCAAGGAAATATCAGACAGGTGGCCTTGTCAGCGCCTCCTGTGTCACCATTAGTCCCTACTGCCAACCCTACACGGTACTCCTTGGGTAACAAATCAGATTTACAGTGAGTTTTGGGGTCTTTGCACCAGGTCAGATTTTTCCCAATATTTAGTTCATGGGCAATATCTCGACATTTGATGTCAGTAACCTGCAAGATGGAGAAGATTGAGGCTCGCAGTGTGATTAAGTTCCTGCATTTGAAGGGTTACAATGCCCGGAAAATCCATGATGAAATGAAAGAAATTCCTTTTCCACTTCACAACAGTGTCATATGACGGGCAAGCATCACCATAGACAGCCTTCATTTCATCATGGATTTTCCGGGCACTGTAACCCTTCAAATGAAGGAACTTAATCACGCTGCGAGCCTCAATCTTCTCCATCTGGCAGCTTACTAACATCTAGCGCCACCTGTAAAGAAAGTAAACGAACTTAGGAGAAAAATTTTGCATCATCATGCGCATAAGGACCAGTCATTACACTGACAAAATTTCATCGACATAGCTCAATAACTTCCGGGTGATATTTAAAACTGTACTATATCCTCTCGATATGTTTTCATCAATATTTGGTGTCAGCAATATCTAAGCTTCATTTCTTCATATCGAGTGAAATATACAAACATGTTCCTACACTTACCCACCCTATTGAACATCTGACAGACATTAATACAGCACAGAGCAAGCCAAACGTAATGACGCCTGAAAAAAAAAAAAAAAAAAAAAAAAAAACATCGTCAGAGTATCATAATTGTGTCCATAATGTGTCAATATATCCCTGTCCACGAGTGTACATCTATCTAGTAAGTGTGGATGGATACCATTTTTAAGGGGAGGTATGTCCTTTTTCTGGACCCCCCTCCCCACCTTTCTTCACTTTTAGCCCCATTAGTCTTGAGATTTAAAGATGTTCGTTCCATTAGTTTGGGAATTTTAATACCTCCACTTTAATACCGCCACTACTATCATCACCACTACTATCATCACCACTACTATCACCACCACCTCTACTATCACCAGCATAATCACCACTACTATCACCATCACCACCACCATTACTATCACCAATACCACTACTATCCCCACCACAACTATCACCCTCCCCACAAACACCATAGCCAACATCACCACAGAGTCTATCATTATCACCACCACCACCACCAACAACAACAACAGCAGCACCATATTCGCCCATCTCTCTCCCCCCCCCCCCCCCTCCTGAATGTTGGGCGGGTCCGGCTAGGTGGTGGTGGTGTAGTGGGCGGCGGGGACAGTGAAAGTGGGTGGTGGGCGTGGGGTACCATGGGCGGAACCTGATTTTGTATAGTGGAGTCCAGGTGTCAGTATGTGGGTAGTGAGTTAGCTGGGTAGCCCTCTCTCTCATCTCTCATCTCTCTCTCTTTATCTCTCTCTCTCTCTCTCTCTTTATCTCTCTCTCTCCCTCCCTCTCCCTCTCCCTCTCATCTCTCTCTCTCTCTCTCTCTCTATCTCTTGTATCATTGAGCCTCCTATTTGCTCCTCTCTCCTCTCCGTCTTTCACGACCCTCTCTCTCTCTCTCTCCCCCCCCCCTCCACCGACACACACACCCTCTCTCACTTAATCTTTGGCATCCTTCTTACTTTTATCTCTTCACTGCATTTTATTTACTCTCTCTCTCTCTCTCTCTCTCTCTGAGCATCCTTTGAGCTCTCCTTTCCTCTTGTCCTATCCAATCCTCTCTTCTCTCATAGTCTATCCCTTCTGCTCTCCTCTCCTGTTATCCCTTCAGCATGCTCTCCTCACTTGTCATCATGCTCTTCTATCCAATCCTCTCTGCTATCCTATCCAATCCTCTCTGCTCTTCTATCCAATCCTCTCTGCTATCCTATCCAATCCTCTCTGCTATCCTATCCAATCCTCTCTGCTATCCTATCCAATCCTCTCTGCTCTTCTATCCAATCCTCTCTGCTCTTCTATCCAATCCTCTCTGCTATCCTATCCAATCCTCTCTGCTATCCTATCCAATCCTCTCTGCTCTTCTATCCAATCCTCTCTGCTCTTCTATCCAATCCTCTCTGCTCTTCTATCCAATCCTCTCTGCTCTTCTATCCAATCCTCGCTGCTCTTCTATCCAATCCTCTCTGCTCTTCTATCTAATCCTCTCTGCTCTTCTATCCAATCCTCTATGCTCTTCTATCCAATCTATTCTGCTCTTCTATCCAATCCTGTCTGTTCTTCTATCCAATCCTCTCTGCTCTTCTATCCAATCCTCTCTGCTCTTCTATCCAATCTATTCTGCTCTTCTATCCAATCCTCTCTGTTCTTCTATCCAATCCTCTCTGCTCTTCTATCCAATCCTCTGTTCTTCTATCCAATCCTCCATGCTCTTCTATCAAATCCTCTCTGCTCTTCTATCCAATCCTATCTGTTCTTCTATCCAATCCTCTGTTCTTCTATCCAATCCTCTCTGTTTTTCTATACAATCCTCTCTGTTCTTCTATCCAATCCTCTCTGATCTTCTATCCAATCCGCTGTTCTTCTATCCAATCCGCTCTGTTCTATACAATCCTCTCTGTTCTTCTATCCAATCCTCTCTGATCTATCCAATCCGCTGTTCTTCTATCCAATCCTCTTTGTTCTCTATCCAATCCTCTCTATTTTTCTATCCAATCCTCTCTGTTCTTCTATCCAATCCTCTCTGATCTTCTATCCAATCCTCTCTGATCTTCTATCCAATCCGCTGTTCTTCTATCCAATCCTCTCTGTTATCTATCCAATCCTCTCTGTTCTATCCAATCCTCTCTGTTCTTCTATCCAATCCTCTCTGTTCTTCTATCCAATCCTCTCTGTTCTTCTATCCCATCCTCTCTGTTCTTCTATCCAATCCTCTGTTTTTCTATCCAATCCTCTGTTCTTCTATCCAATCCTCTCTGATCTTCTATCCAATCCTCTCTGTTCTTCTATCCAATCCTCTCTGATCTTCTATCCAATCCGCTGTTCTTCTATCCCATCCTCTCTGTGCTTCTATCCAATCCTCTCTTCTCTTCTATGCTATCTCTTCTGCTCTCCTATCCAATCCTCACTTCTCTTCTATCCAATCCTCTCTGCTCTGCTATACAATCCTCTCTGCTCTTCTATCCAATCCTCTCTGCTCTGCTATATAATCCTCGCTGCTCTTCTATCCAATCCTCTCTGCTCTCCTCTCCAATTATCTCTGGTCTTCTGTGTATCCCTTCTGCTCTCCTATCCTATCTCTTCTGCTTTTCTATCCAATCCTCTCTACTCATGTATATTCACCGCTGCTTTATAGGTAGGCCAGAATTTGTAACCACTAACCGTTGTAACTTAAAAATGGCAAGAGCAAATGGCCTGTAAATTTCCACACCTATTCCCTGGTTGACCCTTCCCAAATGGTAGAAATATTAGCTCGATTACTCTAGTCGTTTCTGAGTTATAGAGGTTAGTAGTCAAGAGTTTTATCCTACACATGATGGCTATACTGTAGTTAACGAACATTTGATTTATGCTCACTTCACATCAATGTTCTCTCCGATTATATTATCTTTCTCACAATAAGGGGGGATGGCTGTTTTTTATGGACCCCCTTCTCCCTCGTGCTTATCCCCCAGTAGTTTTGAGATTTTCAGACTTTCGCTCCATTCGTTTGTCTATTTGTCTCTTATATGTGTGACCCTCCCCTCTACCTACACTTGCCACTCTTGTGCATCTTCCTATTATTATTATTCTCGCTTAAACAGTTTGTTTCCTTTCACTTAAGGGGATAGTACTCGCTTTTTCTGGACCCCCTTCTCCCTCGTGTTTAGCATATTAGTTTTGAGGTATTAAGACGTTCGTTCCATTAGTTTGGCGATTTCGAGACCTTTCGCCTCCTTTTTGTGTCAATATTAAGACCTTTTATGCCCTTTAGGTGTCGATTTTTTCTTGGAGAGTGATAGCAAGCCTCTAATTTTAGAAGGAACCGGCCTTTGGTCGGGAAAATTTTCTACCGAAAAATGTAAACATTTATCTTGAGGGGGTGTTTTTCTAAGCTTGATGGAGGTCTAGCGAGGAAACTAAAAAAATATAATAATAAATAAATATAAAGACCAAAAACCCAAGCACTACCCCCTTTAGGCTGCATACTACACGGCACTTGCCATTATAGTATACAATCCTAAATAGACAAACTTAACTGTATACTAAGGGTAATAACCCTCTTTGTTTTACCTCAGGATCTTGCTTCGAGTATCACGAGTAGCATATTGTAATCTCTCTCTCTCTCTCTCTCTCTCTCTCTCTCTCTCTCTCTCTCTCTCTCTCTCACACACACGTTTTATTTTTACAGCTAGAATTTCGACCCCCTCACTCTCAGCTCCTGTCTCAACCATCCCAATCCCCTTAAACCCCTTTTGTTCCTCTCCTACTGATCTCATTTCCTCTCTCACACACTCTCTCTCTCTCTCTATCTACTGTAATCTCCTTGCATTAAACCCTAGCATATACTTTTGTTTTAAATATAAGGCCAGACTGCCTCGTAGGATCTGCAAAGTCTGTGTATTTATGTAACTCTATGTAAATATCTCTCTCTCTCTCTTTTCTTTTCTATCCTTTCCTTTTCTATCGGATATGCCATCTCTACTAGAATTAATTCCTGACCACCTCGTTTGGATGGTAAGGTCTGTGTGGCCAGTGTATCTATGTAAATCTATGACAATGTCTTCCTCTTGCCCCCCCATCACCCGTCTCTCCCTATTTCTTATCATTCCTCCCCTCTCTCATCTTCTTCTTCTCTCTTCCATACGTCCATTTTCATTTCCCTTTCCCCTTATCGTGTCAGTCTTCATCTCTCTTCCTCCTCACTTCTTCATTCTTCATTCCCTGTCTGTCTCTCCAATATTATCTGGAGAAATTTATTTTAGTCGTGGGTTTTTTTCGGATAGGGTTAGCTCCTCCAACACAAATTCGGGTACTATGTTTTACGCTATTATTTATTGTGTTGTTGTTGTTGTTGTTGTTGCTGTTCCCCAGGCTGTCTGGCCGTAGAGCTCCAAGGTCCCGAACAAGGACAAGGCCATAACCGAGCGGCCGCACAAAACCCTCCTTGCTTACCTCAATAAAGGCCAGGTGACCGAGGCCACTCGCGATCAAGGCTGAGGAGGGTGCGGAAACGCACAGGAAACCAAAGCTCCACCCAAGGCTCTGTGCCCATCAGCAATTAAGTTATATTCAGACGATTTTGTACTGTTTAAGAAGGATCTGTGATAGTAAAAGGGTTAAGTGAGCTAATTCGAAGCCTATTCATTGTTGGAGGCCCTTTTTAAAACTGAATACAATCGTCTAATAGTAGCCAGATTATAGTTCAAAGGACGGCACCGGTAATGAAGGGGCTAAGGGGAGATATTTCCCTTATTTTGTTTACCCCCTTCTCCCTCATGCTTAGTCATATTAGTTTTGAGATTTTATGACGTTCGCCCCATTAGTTGGGCGATTTTAAAACTTCAGCCCGTATCTGTCATTTTAAAGACATGTAGGTGCCGATTAATTCCTGGCGAGCAATAGCTAACCTGTAATTTAGGAGGAACCGGTATTCGGCTGGGACATTTTTCTACCGAAAAATGTACACATATATCTCGAAGGGAGTATTTATTAAAAGCTCGATTGAGGTCTAGGAAGCAAACTAAAAACTTCCCCATCATAATCAAAACAATATTTAGTCTCCATTCTACTTCTTATATCTACACACACACACACACACACACACACACACGCACACACACACACACACACAAGACAAAATTAAAAATAGATTAAAGAATAACAGATAACATATGAACTAAATAAATACATACATATTGAACTAATTTCACCACTTGTCCTTCCTCAATTTATCTGCGTGTATTTCCCTGATACTTTCTCTTATGTTATTCTATTTTCCATCCACCTTTCTGGCACCTCATTCCACCCTTCCACCCTCCTCCACCCTTCCACCAACCCTTCCACCCTCCTCCAACCCTTACACCCTCCCCCAACCCTACCACCCTCCCACAACCCACTTCTCCCCCAACCCTTCCACCCTCCTCCACCCTTCCACCCTCCTCCAACCCTTACACCCTCCCCCAACCCTACCACCCTCCCACAACCCACTTCTCCCCCAACCCTTCCACCCTCCTCCAACCCTTCCACCCTACCCCAACCCTCCCACCACCTCCCCAAGTCACAAATCCACTCGTGATCTTTACAACGTCGGACAATATACGACATACTCCTCGTTATGTCTCCCCATTTGTGTCTCAAGGTTTCTTTTATCTTATACTATTTTCTCTTCATGTTACTAGCACCGACGTCAGCCCGTCCACCCCCCGAATAACATAACTAAAACATCTAATGTATTTTGTTTCATGTTTGTTTCCTAGACCTCTGTCAGGTTTATATAAACACCTCCAAGACCCCATTTCAGCTAGATTTGTAAATTTTTTGGTAGAAATGTCTTGACCGACGGCCAGTTCCTCCAAAATTACAGGCTAGCTATCGTTCACCAGGAAAATATCGACACCTAAATGTCACGAAAGGTCTTACTATTGAAAAACCAAAATAAACACTTGAGGTCTCTATTAAGAAGGGAAAGGTTTATTTATTGGTCGATTTATATATTATGTACTTATATATTTTTTTTTAAAGTTTCCTCCCAAGACCTCCATCAAGCTTAAAAAAAAAAAAAAAAAAACATTCCCATAACCCCTCTTCTAGATACATTTGTAGAAAAATGGCCGGGCCAAAGGCTGGTTCCACCTAAACTACAGGTTCGCTAGGAAAAACATCGACAACTGTATGGCACGAAAGGTCTTAATATTGACAAATAAATGGGGTAAAAGGTCTTAAAATCGCCAAACTATTGCGCCGAACGTCTTAAATTCTCATAAATAATGGGGATAAACATGAGGGAGAAGGGGAGCCAGAAAAACTAAACCCTCCTCCTATAATTCGGATAATTGATTACACAAATTATTTTCTCTTCACCCTCTTAGCACGTCCGAGAGCCCAACCACCCTCCAAGTACCAATAAACACTTGGGGTCTCTAGTAACCCCTTCTGTACCGACGACATCTTTTGAAGTTTATTCTAGCTATATGTATACGATTTTATGCAGTCTAAGAAGGCTCTGTGGTAGTAAAAAGGGTTAATTAAGGTGGTTCGAAGCCTGTTAATTGCTGGAGACTCTTCCTAAGCTTTATAAAATCGTCTTTTAGTAGTTGGCATAAAATGTAAAGGGCGGAGCTGGTACGGAACGTGTTAAGTCGGATAATTGACCACATACTTCCTCCTTACGTCTCCCCATGTGTTCTCTGAAGCTTCTACCTTTTGTCTTATTCTATTTTCCGGCACCACCTCTCTAGGCCCCCCCCCCCCCCCACCCCACCTCTCTAGCACCTCGTATCCCCCCACCCCCCCCCACCCCCACCCTCGAGTAACAAAACAACTCTCCGGTATCCGAAAAACGCGTGAAAAAAGCCGCGACGAGGAGGGGGCAGTTGGCAGCTGACCGAAATGCCGGCCACCACCCCACACACGTGCCTCCTTCACCTCACTAAGTCTCAGGGCCAGTTCTTCTCCGCGGTCATTAATTCGTTTCACCATCACTTTGCTTCATCACCAACCCTTCGTCGCTTTAGTCCTTTCGCTTCGTAGAAATATAGACATCGATGGGTCCTGGTTAATATTTTGAATAGTATTGAAAAGCAGCTTGTGAAAGGCAGCTTGTGTCTCATTTTTAACCGTTGATGGCATGATTCTGACAGGCGTAGTATATACCACATTCACATTGGTTTACACGGCTGAGAAAAGTGTCCAAGAACAGTTGATGGCGGTAAGGGATCATGCTGCAAAGTGGTTGAGAGGCGAGGTGACTGTACACCCTCACGCTATAATACACACACCAGAGAGAGGCTAAAGACAGAGGAGTTACACCAACGATTGGAACGGCAACTGGAAATCGGCAAGAGAGAGAGAGAGAGAGAGTGTGAGAGTGAGAGACGGAGTGAGTAAGCGTGTTTATCCTCCCAAAATTCCAAGGGTCTGTTTGCATAGAAGTCGGCAATTAAGATATAGGTCAAATTAGTATAGTTGCTGAAGTACTTATATATAATATCCAATGATAATGTACGACAGGTTGGGAGAGAGGTATCCTCACCAGGATTGGAACCCACTCACCCCAGGTATATTTGGGAGAGTCAGTCACCGTAACCACTCGGCCATGAGCGATCTGCTCATGGCCGAGTGGTTACGGTGCCCGATTCTCCCAAATATACCTGGAGTGAGTGGGTTCGAATCCTGGTGAGGATACCTCTCTCCCTACTTATATATAACTTAATTTCAGAGGATGCGAGACCTGAGTTGCCGACAAAAAACACCGACATAAATAATTTTGTGTGACTGTATTTTAACCCTTTAAAGATTATAACTCATTTTGACTATTTTGTTTGGCTATTTTTTGACGATTTTATACAGTTCAGGAAGGAACAGTTCAGGAAGGAACAGTTCAGGAAGGAACAGTTCAGGAAGGAACAGTTCAGGAAGGAACAGTTCAGGAAGGAAGGGAATTATGAGGGTCAAGATTATCTCAATCAACCCTCTAACTTCCATAACTCTTTCTAATCTGAATAATATTGTCTAATAATAGCCAGAAATCAGAAAATATATTAAATCTTGAAAGGGTTAAGGTGGCTATCACAGCGGCCAGTCTATAGTACAGTGTTTTGGTCCGCGGAGAAACCCACGACATAGCTGAGGAGTTGGGGGGAGCTTTAACCCACGACATAGCTGAGGAGTTGGGGGGAGCTTTATGGTAATACCTTCAACACAATATTGTAGGGTAGTTATTGTGGTGGTGGTAGCGAGGTAGATATATGGTATTGAGAAGGAGAAACAAACCCACGACATAGCTGAGGAGTTGGGGGGAGCTTTATCGTAATACCTTCAACACAATATTGTAGGGTAGTTATTGTGGTGGTGGTAGAGTGGTAGATATATGGTATTGAGAAGGAGAAACAAACCCACGACATAGCTGAGGAGTTGGGGAGAGCTTTATCGTAATACCTACAACACAATATAGCAAGGAGTTATTGTGGCAGTAGCGAGGTAGATATATGGTATTGACAAGGTCCATCCTCTTGGTGCCACCACCCTTGCTGTTACTTGAGGATGTTTTTTAAAGCTTAATAGAGATCTAGGGAGAAAACTAAAATAATGATAAATAACTAAATATAATACATACGTAACACCTACCCCCTTCATTAAGGTGAGGTATTTAGTTTGGTCTCTAGATATCCATCAAGCTTAAGATTACACCCCCTTGAGCCCCTGTCAAGATAAAGTTGTACATTTTTCGGTAGAAAAATTTCACGGCTGAAAGCCGGTTTCTCTTAAATTACAGGCTCGCTATCGCTCGCCAAGACAAAATCGACACCTAAATGGCACGAAAGGTCTTAAAATTGACAGAAATGGGTCAAAAGTTCTTAAAATCGTCAAAATAATGGGGCAAACGTCTTAAAATTAGAAAACCAATGGGGCTAAACATTTGGGAGAAAGGAGTCAAGAAAAAAATTCCTCAAGTGGAAATCTCCCCTTAAGGGGGTAGTGCTTGGTTTTTAGCCTACTGTATATATTTATTAGTTTCCTCGCTAGACCTCCATCCAGCTAAATAAAATATCCACTAGACCCCCTTTCAAGATAAATTTGTATATTTTTCGGTAGGAAAATGTCACGGCCAAAGGCCGGGTCCTTCTGAAATTACAGGCTCGCTAACGCTCGCCAGGAAAAGACAGACACCTAAATGGCACGAAGCGTCTTATTATTGACAAAGAAATTAGGCGAAAGGTCTCAAAATCGCCAAACTAACGGAACGAACGTCATAAAATCCTAAAACTATTATGCTAAACATGAGGGAGAAGGGGGTCCAGAAACACCGAGCTCTACCCCCTTAATGTTACTGCAATATGGTTAATGAACACAGGCAACAATCACGAGGCTCCAACAACAACAACAACAACAACAGCCATAATAATTCACCCATGTGACATGTGTTTAGCATATTAGCTTTGAAATTTTAAGACGTTCAGCCCATTAGTTTGGCGAGTTTAACACCTTTCGTCCCATTTGGTTGTAAATTTTAAGATATTTCGTGCAATTTAGGTGTCTATTTTTGTCTGGCCGGCGATAGCGAGCCTGTAATTTTAAGTGGAACCGGCCTTCGGCCGGGAAATGTTTCTAGCGAAAAATGTACTATTTTATCTTGAGGGGGTCCAGGATTGGGTTTTCTAAGCTTGATGGAGGTCTAACGAGGAAATTAAGAAATATATAAATAAATTAATGAATAGACCCCCCGGGACCCCCCACCCTCCAAAAAAAAAAAAAAAAAAACACTAGCCCCTTAAGTTCATACCAAGGGGAAAGAGAGAGAGAGAGATGCGCGTTCTGCTGTGTTGTACTGTCCTAATTATACATATATATACAACAACAACAACAACAACACACTTCTATTGTATGTAATATTATAGCAATGCTTAAGGGGAGGCAGACTGTTTTTCGGGACCCCCTGCTCCCTAATGCTTAGCCCCAATAGTTTTGAGATTATAAGACGTTCGGCCCATTAGTTTGGCGATTTTAACACCTTTCGTTCCATTTCGTTATCAATTTTAAGACCTTTCGTGCCATTTAGGTGTCGATTATTTCCTGACGAGCGATAGCGGGCCTGCAATTTTAAGAGGAACCAGCCTTCGGCCGGGAAAATTTTCTACCGAAATAATGTACAGATTTATCTTGAAGGGGGTCTAGGTTTTTTTTGTCTAAGCTTGATGGAGGTCTAGGGAGGAAACTAAAACATATATGAATTAATAGACCAAACAAACGGCCAGCCTCCCCTTAAGGCCACCACCATCACCACCACCTGTGTCCCTGGCCCACCATCCTCCTGACACACACACACACACACACGCTGACACATTGCTTGCCTACACTCACTCTATCCCGCCGCACGTCCCATTACTTTGGCGATTATAAGACGCCTCGCCTAGTTCAAGTGTCGATTATATTCCTGACGAACGATAGTGAGTCTGCCATCTATCAAAACGTACACATTTAGCTTGATGAAGGTCTGGTGGGTCGTTTTTTATGCTTAAAGGGCTCGAGGGGATGAGGGTGGGGTTGGGAGTGTGGGCAAACATCACATTCTTCAATAGAGAGAGAGAGAGAGAGAGAGAGAGAACTTCTAAGGATATAGTGCACCTGTCTTCACCACCACCACCACCTGTGTCCCTGGCCTGGCCCAGCCTCCTCACACACACACACGCACTTTTACATTGGTCGCCTACACTCTACACCCTATTCCCCCACGCCCATCCGCCCTTCTCCTCCCCCCCCCCCCCCCCTCCCCGTCCCCATCCGTCCTTCTCCCCCCTCCCCCCCCTCTCCCCCGTTCCGTCCTTCTCTCCCCCCTGTCGTCCTTCTTTCCCCTACCCATCCGTCCTTCTCCCCCCCCGTTCCGTCCTTCTCTACCCCCTGTCCTCCTTCTTCTTCCTACCCTACCCATCCGTCCTTCTCCCCCCTCCCCCCCGTTCCGTCCTTCTCTCCCCCCTGTCCTCCTTCTTTCCCCTACCCATCCGTCCTCCCCCCCCATTCCCTTCCGTCCTTATCTCCCCCCTGCCCCCCCCCCCCCCCCCCCCCCCCCCCCCCCCCCCCCCCCCCCCCCCCCCCCTCCTTCATTTGTCTTACATCTCCACCCTCCTCACTCACTCGGCCCACTCGTCTTTCATCCGCTTGTCCTGTAACCCATCTATTTTTTGTATTTTTTTTTTTTACATAGTGTCATCCTTGCCTTTCTCTCCCTCTCTCTTTGGGAGAGAGGCCTACTGTTTTAAGACGTTTACCCCCACCCAGGTGTCAATATTTTCCTGGCGAGCGGTAGCAAGCCAGCATATTTATATTTTTGTTTTGACAGCAAGCTAAATTTTTAAATTTTTCTATTGAAAAATGTATCCGGCGAAGCCGGAATTCTCCATACAATGCTGGCTCGCTATTGCTCGCCAGGAAGAAATCGACACCTGGATGGGGATAAACGTCTTAAAACAGTTGGCTGAATGGGGCCGAATGCATACAAGCCAGGGAAAGAGAGAAAAGGAGAGAAAGATTTTAAAACAAAACGGGGTAACCCCCCTTAACACGCAAGCACAACAACAATATTCTCTTCCTGTTAAAAAAAAACTCTCCATCTCGTTCTCCTCGTTTTCTTTCACTTCCGGACCAACTATCTTATCTCCACCTCATCCTGTATTCCCCTTGATCAATATCTCTCATCCACCTCATCCATTTCCTCTCTATACAACTTCTCTCCACCTCATCTTGTATTCCCCTGGTCATTATCTCTCCACCACTTTATCCATCTCATCATCCACTTCCTCCCTGTACACCATCTCTCCACCTCATCCTATATTCCCTCGGTCAATATCTCTCATCCACTTTATCCACCTCATCATCCACTTCCTCCCTGTACAATTTCTCTCCACCTCATTCTGCATCCCCCTGGTCAATATCTCTCATCCACTTTATCCACCTCATCATCCACTTCCTCCCTATACAACATCTCTCCACCTCCTTCATTATCTCTCCACATTATCCACCTCATCATCCACTTCCTCCCTATACAACATCTCTCCACCTCCTTCATTATCTCTCCACATTATCCACCTCATCATCCACTTCCTCCCTGTACATCATCTCTCCACCTCGTCCATCAGCACCCATGCTTCATCAACGTTACCAGGCCATCAATATTAAAACCACGCTTACTGTTTCTGTTTACCCCATCTACTTAAAGGGGGGGGGTTTATTTTGTGTATATTTATTTGTCTATATATTCATTTTGTTAGTTTCCTCGCTAGACCTCCACCAACATGTATAAAACGCCCCCAAGACCCCCCTTCGAGATAAATTGGCACATTTTTCGGTAGAAAATTATTCCGGCCAGAGGCCGGTCCCTCCTCAAATTACAGATTTGCTATAGCTCGCCAGAAAAAAAATCGACAACTAAATGGCACAAAAGGTCTTAATATTGACAAAGAAATTGGGCGAAAGGTCTAAAAGATCCCCAAACTAATGGAACGAACGTATTAAAATGTCAAAACTAATGGGGCTAAGGATGAGGGAGAAGGGGTTCCAGAAACAGCAGCTACCTCCCCCTTAAAATCCACTATCACAAACGCTAATATTAAGTTTCACATTAAATAGCGTAATAGGTGGCAGCGATAGTAGAATTGAATTACCAACATCATAGTCATTATTCTGGACATTATTAGACGATTTCATTCAGCTTGGGAAGGCTCTGTGGTAGCTCAAATGGTTAAATGACATTGTCTGTAGCCTTTTAATTGTTAGAGGTTCTTCTTAAGATGAATACAATCGTATAATTGAAATACCCTCGTCTTCCCCAACATCGTAGTGGTTTAAAGTTGTGGAGGAATATCTTAAAGGGAGATTTTTACTTAAGAGGGTTTCTGGGCCCCCTTCTGCCCCATGTTTAGCCCATTAGTTTCGAGATTTTAAGACGTTCGCCCCATTATTTTGATGATTTTAAGACCTTTCGCCCCATTTCTGTCAATTTTAAGACATTTCGTACTTCTTAGGTGTCGATTTTTTCCTTGCGAGCGATAGCGAACCTGTATTTTAGGAGGAATCGGCTTTCGGCCGAGCATTTATCTTGAAGGGGGCTCTTGGAGGTATTTTTGTTAAGCTTGATGGAGGTCTAGCGAGCAAACTAAAACCTCCCCTTAACCCTCTCTGTACCGGTGACGTCCTTTTTATTATATTCTGGACACTATTAGACGATTTCATAAACAGCTTGGGAAGGATCTGCGGTAGTTAATTGTTGGAGGTCCATTTTAAAATCGAATAAAATCGTCTAATAGTATATAGCATTGAGTATTGTTCACATGTGTGGGGAGGATCCTCTCACACTGCACTCCTAGATAAAGTAGAAAGGAAAGCCTTTCGTATCATTAACTCCCGTCCACTCACCAACTCTCTGCAATCTCTCTCTCTTCGCCGCAATGTTGCATCTCTCTCGCTATTCTATCGCTACTACAATAATCAGTGTTCCTCGGAGCTTTCCCAGTGTTACCACCTCTTCTACGTAGGGTACGTAGTACCCGCCTTGCAACACAATCCCACCCCTACTCTGTGCAACTCTCCAACCCAAGAGTGAAACGTTATTCTCAGACTTTCTTCTATTCAACTGCTGAGCTCTGGAACTCTCTCCCAGAATCAGTCTTTCCCTTTTCCTATGACTTAAATTGCTTCAACCTCCGTGTGTCCAGGCATTTTAGCTCGAACGTCCCTTGATTTTGGACCTGTCACTCTTTGAAATCTGGGGGAGGCACTCGCTGCAGGCAGTTATGCCTTTTGTCTCCCTCATTCACATAGAAAAAAAAAAAAAAAAAGCATCCCTACACCTCATCGTTTTCCCTACCAAACATATATCCACATCATTAATTTTTTTCCATCTGGTTCATCTGTTTTCCCCCTAACCAACATCCATCCCCTTATACTATTATAGTCAGCCTCCCTATACCTCATCCATCCCCTTATACTATTATAGTCAGTCTCCCTATACCTCATCCATCCCCTTATATTATTATAGTGGTCCTCCCTATACCTCATCCATTCCCTTCCTGGTCAGCCTCCCTCCACCTGCTCCAGCTCGTCCCACTCGCCCTCTCTGCCCTGGACTCCGCCCTTGGTTGTGGGCGTGGGCGTGCCTGGCTACGGGGAGGCTGGCGAACTGTATTTAAAGTCTACTTGAAAGGGAGTACATACATGATACATGCAAACTCGTCACAGCCGTAAGCTGTAGCCGATGTTTTCCTGGCATACAAGCAAAGTTTATGAATGAAATTGTTTAATGAACAATGCCTCATATAGATGCAAACTGCAAAAGGGTTTGGAACCTGCCTAAACTAGTACTTATTAGTTTGTCTATGATGCTTAGTCAAATACATAATATATTATTACGTAAACAACTGAATTATCAGTGTTTATGATCAAATTATTTATTATGAACATACATGCTTTAGTTTTCATGTACTGTTCCATGCTACGACTCCCACTCCATCTGGTCTCAACATGAAATAAATGTGTGAACAGTATTAAGGGTAGACAGATCGTTTTTCTGGACCCCCTTCTCCCTAATGTTTAGCCCCACTAGTTTTGAGATTGTAAGACGTTGGTTCCATTAGTTTGGGGATTTTATGACCTTTCACCCCATTTCTTTGTCAATATTAGGACCCTTTGTACCATTTAGGTGTCTATTTTTTCCTGGCGAGCGATAGCGAGCCTGTAATTTTAGGAGGAATCGGCCTTTGGCCGGGACATTTTTCTACCGAAAAATGTACAAATCTATCTTGAAGGGGGGTCTAGGGGGTGTTTTTCTAAGCTTGATGGAGGTGTAGGGAGGAAACTACAAAAATACATGAATAAATGAATGAATAGACCAAACAAACAGCCACTGTCCCCATAAGTTGTAGACATAGTTGTAGATGTGTAGTGACCGTAATAGGACCTTGGCTTGGCTATGGTCGCCCTTGGAGGCAACACCTGTATATCCCTCCAAGACGTGTGAGGGGGGTGCCACCACTACCTAAGATAGACCATTGATCGCCTCCTCCCTCATGCCTCATTTTTTTTTTTTTTTTTTAATAGAAGGTCCCACCCCTTTCCCATTCTCAAGGGGAGATTTCCACTTGAGGGACTTTTTTCTTGAACCCTTTCTCCCTCATGTTTAGCCCCCATTGCTTTTGAGATTTTACGACGGTCGCCCCATTATTTTGACGATTTTAAGAACTTTCACCCCATTTATGTCACTTTTAAGACCTTTCGTCCCATTTAGGTGTCGATTTTTCCCTGGCGAACGATAGCGAGCCTGTAATTTAAGAGGCACCGACCTTCGGCCGGGACATTCTTCTACCGAAAAATGTACAAATTTATCTTGAAAGGGGGTCTAGGGGGTGTAATTTTAAGCTTGATGGAGGTCTAGGGAACACACTAAAAAAACTCCCCTTAAGTAAGCCATTTTAGATTTACAGAAGAGCGACCATTACTTGCATTACTTCATGTCCACACACATTTCAGTAATGTAAGCAGGTTTCCTTCTATTTCTTGTATTTTTTATTTATTAAAGTGACAGTTACAAAGTGGTGTACTATCTATCTTATTCTAGTTCCCTTATAGTTTATCTTATTGTATCGGTATTAATGTCTGTCAGATGTTGAATAGGGTGGGTAGGTGTAGGAACATGTTTGTATATTTCACTCGATATGAAGAAATGAAGCTTAGATTTTGCTGATACCAACTATTGATCAAAATATACTTGGTGCCGAGACATCACTTATTAGAGTGACTGTACCTCCCCCATGCCTCACTCACACCAACACAGGATATTCTCATAGTCATAATAGCCGATAGAAAATACACTAAAACTAAGCCAATAACCGGACGATTATCACCTTCACTCGTTTACAATATTGTAGCTATTAAGGGGAGACTGACCGTTTGTTTGGTCTATTAATTCATTTATTCATATATTTCTTTAGTTTCCTCCCTAGACCTCCATCAAACTTAGAAAAACACCCGATAGACCCCCCTTCAAGATAAATGTGTACATTTGTCGGTAGAAAAATGTCCCGGCCGAAGGCCAGTTCCTCTTAAAATTGCAGGCTCGCTATCGCTCGCCAAGAAATAATCGACACCTAAATGGCATGAAAGGTCTTAAAATTGACAACAAAATGGGACGAAAGGTGTTAAAATCGCCAAACTAAAGGCCGCGTCATACAGAGGTCGACCGCGACCCTACAGTAACCTGAAGGCAATGACTTGCACTTTTCACCCGAAGTCCCCGAATGAGACTCGTACCCCGACTATGACTAGAAAGCAATTCGAATGCTACCCGAGGGACTCGAATGCGTCTCGAATACGAGTCGATGTTATCCCGTATATTACTCGAAACTAACCAGAAGTTGAACGGAATTGAATAGACCATGAGTCGAAAGCTAATCGACGGTGACCCGAGTAGCCGATACCAACCCGAGTTAAAACCGAATCACACCTGAAGTAAACCGACTTAAAACCGAATGAAAACCGAACCCCACCCGAAGTCAGGAACCCAACCGGAATGAAACCAGAATGTATATAGGGCCCATGCGTGGGTGGCAGTGTACGATAATTCGGGCCGCTCCAACTGCACACAGGACTGCTTCACGTGGTTCCGCCCATCGGCTCGCGTTCGGGTTTGATTCGACTTGGCTTCGACTAGCCTTCGACTTACATTCTAGTCATTCGGATCACGATCGAGTAATCATCGAGTCTAATTAGAAATGTCGGACATGCATCGAGTCATTTTCTAGTAGTATTCGGGTATCCATCCAGTCATCATCCTGAAATTCGGGTCAGCATAGAGTAACAGTTGACTTTCGAACAAGTTTATGTAGGAATTTTCCACTGAGCATTGAGTCTAATTCGGGTTACGGTCTACTTCATTGGGTCTAAGTCCACTTAGGTTCGATCAATTCTGGTGTGAATCGGGTTAAATTTTTTGACTCGAAAGTGACCCGAATAGGTCGAATGCGATCAGAATATGGTAGAATGTAAGCCGAATACGACTCGAATGTAAATCGAAGGTGACTCGAGGATTTTGTAACGGTTTTTTGACCCGAACGCATTCGAGGGTTTCCCAAAAGTTAACGCATACACTAACTTTTGGCCGACTCACCCGAACATTCGGGTGATGACCAGAGCATGACTAGAACGACTCGAACATACCAGAATCATACCCGATGTCGCCCGATTATCGGGCCGAATACACTCGAACCGCAAAAATTTGAATTTTGTTTGCAAGTCATTGCCTTCGGGTTACTGTCGGGTCGCGGTCGACCTCTGTATGACGCGGCCTTAATGGACCGAACGTCTTATAATCTCAAAACTAGGGGGACTAAACATTAGGGAGAAGGGGGTCCAGAAAAACGGTCTGCCTCCCCTTAATATATAACAGTAAAATGCATTACAAGAAAAATCAACTGGAATCCCTCAAAATACTATAATAATAATGCATGTAACGGATTCCAGACACGGACTTCTCAAAATCCTATGAAAACACGTAACGGAATTCCGACATACACTAAACACCTCAAAACACCGTGGTACTTAAGGGAGCCCACCTCGTTTTTGTTTTCTCTTTCTCTCCCTCTCTCTTTAGCTTGTATCCATTCGGCCATATTTCAGCCTACTGTTTTAAGATGTTTACCCCCATACAGGTGTCAATATTTTACTGGCGAGCGGTAGCGAACCAGCATATATATATATATATTTTTATAGCAAGCTAAATTTGTACATTTTTCGATAGAAAAATGTCTCCGGCGAAGCCGGATTTCTCCATACAATGCTAGCTCTCTATCGCTCGCCAGGAAGAAATCAACACCTGGATGGGGATAAACGTCTTAAAACAGTAGGCTGAATGGGGCCGAATGTATACAACCCAGATAGAGAGGGAGAAAGACAAAAACGAGATGGGTCCCCTTAAAGACACCGATACGATACCCCCTCTAAATGTGTGTGGTGTGACTCCTCCCTATGTCTCCCACACCACCACTCCACTGCTCCACCCGGCCCGCTCCAGCCCCCTGACCCAATAAGGCCCTCTCATCTGGATACCAACTCCCCCTCGCCTCTCTCTCACGGGCGTGTGGGGCCAGTGTGGGCGTGGGCGGGGACACCACCACCACCACCAGTCTGGACTCGGCCCTACCAGGTCCCCGCCCTTCCCGCCCTCCTTATACCACCCTCAGATGGAGATGATGCCTGGCTAGAGATCCTGCAGTCACAGAGATCCGCCATAGCTTTCTTTGGGCGGGGTGATATTGGTTATCATGTACAATGTATATCCAAATAATAACCTGTACAGTACCGGTGACGTCATTTTCATTATATTCTGGAAGCTATCAGATGACTATATTCAGTTGAGGAAGGACGTCTACCCATTATAAGGCTACGGACAATCTCAATTAATCCCTATAGCTACCATATATATTCCCTAAGCTTCACAAAATCGTCTAAATGTAGTTAAAATCAAATAAAAAGGACATCGCCAGTACAACAGGGGTTAAACAATAATATATCCTATTGTAGTGGTGCCATGTCAAATTGGTGCCGTAACCGTCGAACATCGCGGTGATTGTTATTGTTGTCGTGTTGAATTTAGCACCCAACACCAAACTACACATCATGTACCAGTATTGCTGAATGTGTAATAACAGGTAGGTAATATGACTTTAAAGATAGGCTAATGACACCAGTGACCCCAATATGACAGAGGTTGGCTGATCTGCGTTACCAGAGTGTCTCTACTACTACTACTGGTGTGTGTCCTATAACCCACACACACATCACTCATACACTACATTGTTCACACACTTTGTAAACACCTTATAAATCCTTCCATTACATTTCAACTTTGGAGTGCTGTCTGTAATTGATCATATTATATTGATACATATTATCATTGTCAATAAATGGTCTTAAGAGGAGGTTTATAGTGCGTTTCCTAGACTTCCATCAAGCTTGAAATTACACCCCCTTGACCCCCTTTCAAGATAAATTTGTAAATTTTTCGGTAGAAAAATGTCCCGGCCGAAGGCCGATTCCTCTTAAATTGCAGGCTCGCTATCGCTCGCCAGGAAAAAATCGACACCTAAATGGGACTAAAGGTCTTAAAAGTGACATGAATTGGGTGATAGTTCTTAAAATCGCCAAACTAATGGGGCGAACGTCTTAAAATCTCAAAAGCAATGGGGCTAAACATGAGGGCGAAGGGGGTAAAGAAAACAATTCCTTAAGTGGAAATCTCCCCTTAACCCCATTTCCAAAAACATTAATGCAATCGGCTGAACTTCTAATTTTCCCTGCCACTTATAAACAAACAGGTCAAAGCATTATATTTTCGTGACCCTTTAGGGGGAGATTTCCACTTGAGGGATTTTTTTCTTTACCCCTTTCTCCCTCATGTTTAGCCTCATTGCTTGTGAGATTTTAAGACATTCGCCCCATTAGTTTGGCGATTTTAAGAACCCTCGCCCCATTTATGTCAATTTTAAGACCATTCGTGCCATATAGGTGTCGAATTTTTTCCTGGCGAGCGATAGCGAGCCTGTAATTTAAGGGGAACCGGCCTTCGGCAGGGAAATTTTTCTACCGAAAAATGTACAAATTTATCTTGAAAGGGGGTCAAGGGGGAGTAATTTTAAGCTTGATGGAAGTCTAGGAAACTCACTAAAAACCTCCCCTTAAAAGTGCATGTTCCAGATTCAAACGTTGACAACTGTACCGATACGTTTCCTTATATATTGCAATACGTTTGATCACAAAGTTGCAGCCCCCATGGTTACACAAATTACGCAACTCATTTGGCTTAGATTATATTAATTTCAATCTAGATTATCCTGGATTATTCATCTTCAGTTTTAATTGTTATAATCAACACCAACATAAGTGTTGTATAATGATCATTTAATTGTTATAATCAACGCCATCATAAGTGTTGTATAATGATAATTTAATTGTTATAATCAACGCCATCATAAGTGTTGTAATGATAATTTAATTGTTATAATCAACGCCATCATAAGTGTTGTATAATGATAATTTAATTGTTATAATCAACGCCATCATAAGTGTTGTATAATGATAATTTAATTGTTATAATCAACGCCATCATAAGTGTTGTATAATGATCATTATCACAGGAAGTTGCATAACTAATCGAATTTACCTACCAATGTATAATTAGATAATATTTGTTATCTATTTCATCAATTTACTGAAGCCTAATCCTTACCTGAATTTACCACTTGATTAGGGGTAAGAACTTCGACTTCACCGTACAGAATATATATATATATATATATATATATATATATATATATAAAAGATATATTCCTAGTGACTTTCCTTTGATTATTTTAGTTAACATAGCGTAATGCATAAGTGCGTGGAATTTCGATGTAAGTATCCTAGGTTCGAGTCCTTGGAGTGCCACATGTATTTGTTGATTTCATTAATTGAGTTTAGAGGTGAAATTGGTTGGTGGAAAAACCATAATAATACCATTTTATCCTTATATTACTGTATATGGGTTTATCACGAACAATACACCTTTAGTGGGTGAATTCATATGAACAGTTTAACTACTCTTTACATACCCATAATGTTTTACAGTCTGAATTTACCCATTGACAAAAAATCGGAATTCTGGTTACCAATGCGTTGGTTGTTAATGTTTGCTTCTGTACCGGCGACGTCTTATTAATTCAAGCTATATTTACACGATTTTGTGCAGTTTAAGAAGGATCTGTGGTAGAAAAAAGGGTTATGTGATATAGTCCGAAGCCTTTTAATTGCTGGAGGCCCTTTATAAACTGAATACAATCGTCTAACAGTAGCCAGAATCGAGTTAAAAGGACGGCACCGGTATTGAAAGGGTTAAGTGAGACAGTTCAAAGCCTGTTAGTTCTATATAAACTGAATAAAATCGTCTAACACAAGCCAGAATAGTGTTAGACGGACGACATCTGTACTGAAAGGGTTAAGTAAGATAGTTCAAAGCCTGTTCATTGCTGGAGGCCCTTTATAAACTGAATACAATCGTCTTACGGTAGCCAGAATAGAGTTAAAAGGACTGCCCCGGTACTGAAAGGGTTAATGTTTTCTGTTGGTAGTATGTGAAGGTTACAAACATTACGGGTGTGTCACTAAGGTCACACGTCCTCGACGTAACTAGTACAAAGGAGTACAAAGGAAATCAAGCAACAACAGGTCTAGTGACCCTTCTAGGCTGCTTGTCCTCCAAAACACTGAGGATCAAGTGTCCAAACAGTGGTTTAGAGTGGGTAAGGGAACATTGGAAAGGGAATTACTGCCCTGGAACTAATGTCCGTGGCAGGATTAGGAAGTTAGTAGGGGACAGATGGGTTAGTAACTGAGGGGGGATAAAATAAAGTTATTAATTTACAAACGCAGTCAGTCGCGGGTTTGATGCGAGATATTTGTCTAAGCGGAGTTTAAATGAATCAACGGTGCTGCAGTCTATAACGTCTCGGGGAAGCCCATTCCACAAGTTGACAACTCGATTGAAGAAGAAATTCTTAGATTCGTGTGAGTTAAAAGATTTACCAATAATTTTGCAACCGTTTCCCCGCGTGTAATTAGATTGGTCGATAGTGAAGTACTTACTACAGTTCATATTGTCGATGCCTTTGATGATTTTGAACACTTGAATTAGTCACCTCTTAATCTGCGCTGGGTTAAAGGAAATCTATAAGAAGCTCTTCGTATGGTTTGTTCTTTAGGCTAGGTATCATTTTGGTAACTCTACGTTGAACTCGTTCTAGCTTGTTTATATCTTTTTGGTAACTAACAATCACCGGGAGTGTAACGTTACCTTGGTGGAGCTGGTTATGTAAGTGTCAATGGTAAAATGGACCCCCCACCCCCCACCCCACACACACACCCGCAAAAAAACAAAACAAACAAAAAACAAAAATAATAATAATAATAAATATATATACAGTATATATATATATATATATATATATATATATATATATATATATATATATATATATATACAAAAGGTCTTGATATCGACAAATAAATGGGGCAAGAAGTTTTCAAGTCGGCAAACTAATGGGGCGAACGTCTTCAAATTTTAAAACTATAAGGGGCTAAACATGAGGGAGAAGGGGAATCGAAAAAAAAGTGCCTCCCCTTAAGTATCTAGTTTTTATAATATGTAATTCTAGGTATTCAATGTGTAATTAATAACATAATATACAATATCTATTGAAAGTTAAGGGGGGTGACCTGGTTTTTGTTATTTCTGTCCTTTTCTCTCTTTCTCTGGCTTGTATCCATTCGGCCCCATTCAGCCAACTATTTTAAGACGTGTATCCCCATCTAGGTGTCGATTTCTTCCTGGCGAGCGATAGCGAGCCAGCATTATATGAAGAAATCCGGCTTCGCCGGAGAAATTTTTCTATCAAAAAATTTACAAATTTAGCCTGCTGTCAAACATAAATAAAAAATATGCTGGCTCCCTACCGCTCACCAGTAAAAAATTGACACCTGGATGGGGATAAACGTCTTAAAACAGTAGGCTGAATGGGGCCAAATGGATACAAGCCAGAGAAAGATAGAAAAGGACAGAACAAAAACAGGTCACCCCCCTTGAACTAAGAACTTCACATATAAACAATTAACGAATCATTATATTACACACACATGACGAATTAAAGCTGTATGCCAATATAGTATTATGCTGTATACTATAGGGTGCAGTATGAATCATAATGTTATGACATAATAGACACAAATATGTATAAATAGTTAGTATGGAAGGCCTTGAACAGACGATGTAGATACTCAGTAATTATAGTTCTTTGGGAGACTGAAGGGGTTAAGGGGAGGTATTTAGTTTCTTCCCTAAAACTCCATCAAGCGTAAAATTACACCCCCTAGACCCCCTTTCAAGATAAATTTGTACATTTTTCGGTAGAAAAATGTTCCGGCCGAAGGCCGGTTCCTCTCAAATTACAGGCTCGCTATCGCTCGCCAGGAAAAAATCGATACCTAAATGGCAAGAAAGTTCTTAAAATTGACAGAAATGGGGCGAAAGTTCTTAAAATCGCCAAACTAAAGGGGGCGAGCGTCTTAAAATCTAAAAAGCAATGGGGCTAAACATGAGAGAGAAAGGGGTCCAGAAATAGAATCCCTCAAGTGGAAATCTGTGTAAAATGGTCAGGCAGTGACAAGAATATAACTTGGATTGATTATGGTTATTGACAAACCTGTATTTGCAACATTGGCAACATAAGGAATATTGGCTTGTGGAGGCTTTGTGCGATAATACGAATGATCAGCTTCTATCAAGTTAAGGGGAGGTTTCCACTTGAAGGATTTTTGTTCGAACTTCCTTCTCCCTCATGTTTAGCCCCATTGCTTTTGATATTTTAAGACGTTTGCCCCGTTAGTTTGGCTATTTTAATAAATTTTGCCCCATTTCTGTAAATGTTAAGACCTTTCGTGCCATTTAGGTGTCGATTTTTTCCTGGCGAGCGAAAGCGAGCCTGTAACTTAAGAGAAATCGGCCTTCGGCCGGGAAATTTTTCTACCGAAAAATGTACATATTTATCTTGAAAGGGGGTCTAGGGGATGTAATTTTAAGTTTGATGGAGGTCTAAGCAACACACTAGAAACCTCCCCTTAACAATGATAGCTATATGCCCGTTGTTCTGATTAATCGTGTCACATCATAATTTAGTTGTATAATAACCAGGTTGAAGCTCTGACGCGTTTTAGCAGTTTATTTTGGCTATCATTAGAGGATTTTATGCAGCTTAGGAAGGATCTGTGGGTATTAAAAGGGTAAATACTATCTCAATCAACCCTTTGACTTCCGTGTACCGTTACTAATCTGAATATAATCGTCTAATAGTAGCCAGCAACATGAACAGAAACGCGTATTGGAGCTTGAAAGGGTTAATCAGGTTGTTGATGGATGGGTTTGTGGGCGTTGCAAACGGAAAATATTACCAGTTGCAACACAGCAAACAAATATAACAAAACAGTCATCCAAATTTACCATCGTCCTAAACATTATCGGATTCCATGCAACAATAAAGGCAACACATGCAAATAGTGTTATTATAATTGATCCACACGTTTTAAGGGGAGGTTTTTAGTGTGTTTCCTAGACTTCCCATCAAGCTTGAAGTTACACCCCCATGACCCCCTTTCAAGATAAATTTGTACATTTTTCGGTAGAAAATGTCCCGGCCAAAGGCCGGTTCCTCTTAAATTACAGGCTCGCTATCGCTCGCCAGCAAAATATCGAGACCTAAAGGGGACGAAAGGTCTTAAAAGTGACATAAATGGGGTGAAAGTTCTTAAAATCGCCAAACTAATGGGGCGAAAGTCTTACAATTTCAAAAGCAATGGGGCTAAACATGAGGGAGAAAGGGGTAAAGAAAAAAAATCCCTCAAGTGGAAATCTCCCCTTAACCACGTATGAATATATTGCTAATGATTTGGGATAAGTGAATAGAGAGATGCGTGTGAATGAGGCTAAGTAAATGGGGAGATATGTTAAAGTGAATGAAGGTGTATTTTTGAATGGGGTAAGTGACTGGAGATAAATGAGTGGTGATATTTAAGCTAATGGCAGCGCTATAGTTGAATTAGGTAAGTGCATTGAGAAAGTTTAAGGGGGGTGACCTGTTTTTTGTTCTGTCCTTTTCTATCTTTCTCTGGCTTGTATCCATTTGGACCCATTCAGCCTACTGTTTTAAGACGTTTATCCCCATCCAGGTGTACAAATTTTACTGGTGAGCGGTAGCGAGCCAGCATATTTTTTATTTTTGTTTGACAGCAGGCTAAATTTGTACATTTTTCGATAGAAAAATTTCTCCGGCGAAGCCGGATTTCTTCATATAATGCTGGCTCGCTATCGCTCGCCAGGAAGAAATCGACACCTAGATGGGGATAAACGTCTTCAATAGTTGGCTGAATGGGGCCGAATGGATACAAGCCAGAGAAAGAGAGAAAAGGACAGAAATAACAAAAAGCAGGTCACCCCCTTTAATGGAAATCCGTGAATGAGATACGACGTGAGTGAAGGGTGCTTGTTGGGCGGTATTTGGCGTGAGGGGGAGGCCAGCATGGAGTGAGGAGGGGGGTGGGGGGGGGGGGACAACAGACGTATATGGTGTGGTGAGGCGGTATGTAGAGATGGGTGAACGGGAATAGTCAAATGGGGATACTTTACCGTTGAGGATTATACCACGTTTTAACAGTGTGTTTTGGCTATCAGTAGGCGATTATCGGCCTAGGAAAGATCTGTGGGAGTGAATGAAGGTAACTGAAGGAGATAAGTGACTGAGAGATGGGAGTTGTGCCGTGACGCTGTGTTTGTCGGAGGGGGTGGAGGGTATGGAGTGAGTGGGTGGGTTCAACAGACTTACATGGCATGGGTGGACGGTGTGTGGAGAAAGGCCAATGAAGATACGGGAAAGGGGGTCATTGAAGAGAAATACGTGAATGGAGATTATGAATGAAAATACGTCAATGGAGATAATGAATGAAAATACGTCAATGGAGATTATGAATGAAAATACGTCAATGGAGATTATGAATGAAAATACGTCAATGGAGATTATGAATGAAAATACGTCAATGGAGATTATGAATGAAAATACGTCAATGGAGATAAAGAATGAAAATACGTCAATGGAGATTATGAATGAAAATACGTCAATGGAGATAATGAATGAAAATACGTCAATGGAGATTATGAATGAAAATACGTCGATGGAGAAAATGAATGAAAATACGTCAATGGAGATAATGAATGAAAATACGTCAATGGAGATAATGAATGAAAATACGTCAATGGAGAAAATTAATGCAAATACGTCGATGGAGATAATGAATGCAAATACGTCAATGGAGATAATGAATGAAAATACGTCAATGAAGATAAGTGTCTAAAAGGGTGGACGCTGAACGGTATTAAAGTGTGGGTGGACGGGATGTTGAGATGGGTGAATGAGGATGAATGAATAAAGGTAATGCAATGGGATAAATGAATGGAGATAGGTGAATGGCGATTAGCGATTGAAAGGCGGGCATTGAGGGGTATTTGTTGAAGGGATGGCTTTATTGTGTATTTTATTTTATTGTATTTTATTTTGTATTTCTATATGCAATCTATGTATGCCTTAGACTAAATAAAGTAGTTTCAGGTTCAAGTATTTTCAGGGAGTAATGATTGGGCCGGAACAACAGCATACTAATGATGGAAGACGGTATACCAAGATAAATTAAGGGGGGTGACCTGTTTTTGTTCTGTCCTTTTCTATCTTTCTCTGGCTTGTATCCATTTGGCCCCATTCAGTCTACTGTTTTAAGACGTTTATCCTCATCTAGGTGACAATTTTTTACTGGTGAGCGGTAGCGAGCCAGCATATTTTTTATTTTTGTTTGACAGCAGGCTAAATTTGTACATTTTTCGATAGAAAAATTTCTCCGGCGAAGCCGGATTTCTTCATATAATGCTGGCTCGCTATCGCTCGCCATGAAGAAATCGACACCTAGATGGGGATAAATGTCTTAAAATAGTTGGCTGAATGGGGCCGAATGGATACAAGCCAGAGCAAGAGAGAAAAGGACAGAAGTAACAAAAAGCAGGTCACCCTCCTTAATGGGGATACCCTGGTAGGTGAATGTGATAGATATAAGTCATGTGTGAATGTGATAGATATAAGTCATGTGTGAATGTGATAGATATAAGTCATGTGTGAATGTGATAGATATAAGTCATGTGTGAATGTGATAGATATAAGTCATGTGTGAATGTGATAGATATAAGTCATGTGTGAATGTGATAGATATAAGTCATGTGTGAATGTGATAGATATAAGTCATGTGTGAATGTGATAGATATAAGTCATGTGTGAATGTGATAGATATAAGTCATGTGTGAATGAACTTAAGTGTGAGGACATTAACATTAGACATTAACATTAGTAGAGGACATTAACTACTAACTTGAGCTGGACACATTATGTTAGAAGCATTGCTAAGAATGCCTCTAAAAAACTGGGACTCCTGTACAGAGTTCGAGAATTCTTCACTGACGAGCAGTTGGCCGTAATATATAAAAGTCATGTGCGCTCTCAGATGGATTACTGTTCACCTCTGTGGGGTGGAAGTGGAGTGGTTGCATTGAGGCAGTTGGACAAAATTCAAAATAAAGCTATTAGATTAATCAATAACCCTGCAATCACACAGGACCTTCCTACATTAGCCATACGAAGAAACGTTGCATCCCTTGCATTATTCTACAGATATTTTCACAGCAATTGTTCCGAGGAACTTGCTTCAATTGTGCCGCCTCTCCACATCTTTCCCCGTAGAACTAGGGCAGCTGAGAGCGCCCATGAATTTACACTTTCTCCTCCACAATGCAGAACTTCTGCTTATCAGAATTCATTTATCCCCAGAGCTACTACTCTTTGGAATTCACTTCCCTCGAATTGCTTTCCACAAACTTACAATCAACAAATGTTTAAATCCAGTTGTTACAAACATTTTATGAATGGAGGATGCCTTTAGGCACATGGACCTTTTTGTTTTATCTGTGTTTTTCCTTCCTCCGTTCATTGTCTCTTAAAAAAAAAAAAAAAAAAAAAAAAGTGGAGATAGGCGGATACAGAATACACCCATAAATAGGTGAGTAAAGATGAATAAAGAGATAGATTAATGAAAAGGTAAATAGAGATAGGTGAATGAAAATGTATAAAGGGAAATAGGTGAATGAAGATAAATACAGAGATAGGTGAATGAAGATAAATGAAGGGTGATAGATGAATGAAGATAAATACACAGATAGGTGAATGAAGGTATAAAGGGAGATAGATGAATGAAGATAAATAGAGAGATAGGTGAATGAAGATAAATGAAGGGTGATAGATGAATGAAGATAAATACAGAGATAGGTGAATGAAGATAAATGAAGGGAGATAGATGAATGAAGATAAATACACAGATAGGTGAATGAAGGTATAAAGGGAGATAGATGAATGAAGATAAATAGAGAGATAGGTGAATGAAGATAAATGAAGGGTGATAGGTGAATGAAGATAAATACAGAGATAGGTGAATGAAGATAAATGAAGGGTGATAGGTGAATGAAGATAAATACAGAGATAGGTGAATGAAGATGCATAAAGGGAGATAGATGAATGAAGATAAATAGAGAGATAGGTGAATGAAGATAAATGAAGGGAGATAGATGAATGAAGATAAATACAGAGATAGGTGAATGAAGATAAATGAAGGGTGATAGATGAATGAAGATAAATACAGAGATAGGTGAATGAAGATAAATGAAGGGTGATAGATGAATGAAGATAAATACAGAGATAGGTGAATGAAGATAAATACAGAGATAGGTGAATGAAGATAAATGAAGGGAGATAGATGAATGAAGATAAATAGAGAGATAGGTGAATGAAGATAAATGAAGGGTGATAGATGAATGAAGATAAATACAGAGATAGGTGAATGAAGATAAATGAAGGGAGATAGATGAATGAAGATAAATACACAGATAGGTGAATGAAGGTATAAAGGGAGATAGATGAATGAAGATAAATAGAGATATAGGTGAATGAAGATAAATGAAGGGAGATAGATGAATGAAGATGAATGAAGATAAATGAAGGGAGATAGATGAATGAAGGTATAAAGGGAGATAGGTGAATGAAGATAAATACAGAGATAGGTGAATGAAGATAAATGAAGGGAGATAGATGAATGAAGATAAATACAGAGATAGGTGAATGAAGATAAATGAAGAGAGATAGGTGAATGCAGATAAATGAAGGGAGATAGATGAATGAAGGTATAAAGGGAAATAGGTGAATGAAGATAAATACAGAGATAGGTGAATGAAGATAAATACAGAGATAGGTGAATGAAGATAAATGAAGAGAGATAGGTGAAGGGAGATAGATGAATGAAGGTATAAAGGGAGATAGGTGAATGAAGATGGGTGACTGAAGATGGGTGACTGGAGGGTGGATGGTGACGAAGGGGTGGATGGTGAGGGAGACAGTGGGCCGGGCCAGCATTCCCATATATTGAAATGGTGTGGGGAGACTGTATGGAGAGATAGGTAAATAGGAAGGTAATGAATGGAGATAGGGGAACAGGAAGGTAAGTGAATGGAGAGATAGGTGAATAGGAAGGTAATGAATGGAGAGATAGGTGAATAGCAAGGTAAGCTAATGGAGAGATAGGTAAACGGAGAGATAGGTGAATAGGAAGGGAAATTAATGGAGAGATAGGGGAACAGGAAGGTAAGCTAATGGAGAGGTAGGTAAATGGAGATAGGTAAATAGGAAGGTAAATTAATGGAAATAGGGGAACAGGAAGGTAAGCTAATGGAGAGATAGGTAAACAGGAAGGTAAGTGAATGGAGAGATAGGTAAATAGGAAGGTAAGCTAATGGAGAGATAGGTAAACAGGAAGGTAAGTGAATGGAGAGATAGGTAAATAGGAAGGTAAGCTAATGGAGAGATAGGTGAATAGGAAGGTAAGCTAATGGAGAGATAGGTAAATAGGAAGGTAAGTGAATGGAGAGATAGGTAAATAGGAAGGTAAGCTAATGGAGAGATAGGTGAATAGGAAGGTAAGCTAATGGAGAGATAGGTAAATAGGAAGGTAAGTGAATGGAGAGATAGGTAAATAGGAAGGTAAGCTAATGGAGAGATAGGTAAACAGGAAGGTAAGTGAATGGAGAGATAGGTAAATAGGAAGGTAAGCTAATGGAGAGATAGGTAAATAGGAAGGTAAGTGAATGGAGAGATAGGTGAATAGGAAGGTAAGCTAATGGAGAGATAGGTGAATAGGAAGGTAAGTGAATGGAGAGATAGGTGAATAGGAAGGTAAGATAATGGAGAGATAGGTGAATAGGAAGGTAAGTGAATGGAGAGATAGGTAAATAGGAAGGTAAGTGAATGGAGAGATAGGTGAATAGGAAGGTAAGTGAATGGAGAGATAGGTAAACGGAGAGATAGGTGAATAGGAAGATAAGTGAATGGGGAGATGGGCAATAGGAGATAAGTGTAGAATGACAAAAATGATCCATAATATTAGAAATTTTCCGTATGAAGAAAGGTTGAAGAAATTAGGTTTACATTCGTTAGAGAGACGCAGAGTTAGAGGGGATATGATAGAGTGTTCAATGGAGAGATAGGGATAGGAAGGGGACATGACAAATGTACTAAGCTCAGTGAATAGCGAAAGAACTCGTACCAATGGAGAGATAAGATAAATTTCGTTTCAGGAAAGTGAATGGAAAATAGGTTTGGAACAGGTAGATGGAGAGATAGGCTACCAAGTGAAGGTAAGCGAATGGAGAACGATAGGGAGCTTTAAGAAAAATTGGATAAGCAATGGACGAGATAGGTGAATAGGAAGGTGTGAAGGGGGATCAGCCGGGTTGGGCCAATCAGCGCTCTGCAGACCCCCGTAATCCTGCGTTAATCTCTAACCGGTTTGGTAAGATGATCCTCAGGGTATTAGAGTGTTGAGCCTATAATTGGGCTTTGTAATTGGGGTTGTGTGGGACAGGGATCTGCCTTGCTTAGGCCAATCGGCTTTCTGGGGAGATTTTCTTATGTTCTTAAGTGGATGGAGATACGCGAAGAAAGATAAGTGAATTGAGATAAGTACATGGATATTTGTGAGTGAAAACAAACATATGAATAATAGTGAATGGAGAGATAGTTGAATGGAGATAGATTCGTGATTGTTGAGAAGTGAATGAAAATTTAGTATTGAGTGGTATTTAAAGGAAGGGTGAGTGGGAGGGTTGGGAAGGAGGGAGTGGGAGGGTTGGGAAGGAGGGACTGGGAGGGTAGGGAAGGAGGGAGTGAGAGGGAGGGCAGGAGGGAGTGGGAGGGTTGGGAAGGAGGGAGTGGGAAGGTAGGGAAGGAGGGAGTGAGAGGGTAGGGCAGGAGGGAGTGGGAGGGTTGGGATGGAGGGACTGGGAGGGTTGGGAAGGAGGGACTGGGAGGGTTGGGAAGGAGGGAGTGGGAGGGTTGGGAAGGAGTAAGTGGGAGGGTTGGGAAGGAGGGAGTGGGAGGGTAAGGAAGGAGGGAGTGGGAGGGTTGGGAAGGAGGGAGTGGGAGGGTAGAGAAGGAGGGAGTGGGAGGGTTGGGAAGGAGTAAGTGGGAGGGTTGGGAAGGAGGGAGTGGGAGGGTTGGGAAGGAGGGAGTGGGAGGGTTGGGAAGGAGTAAGTGGGAGGGTTGGAAAGGAGGGAGTGGGAGGGTTGGGAAGGAGGGAGTGGGAGGGTTGGGAAGGAGTAAGTGGGAGGGTTGGGAAGGAGGGAGTGGGAGGGTAGGGAAGGAGGGAGTGGGAGGGTAGGGAAGGAGGGAGTGGGAGGGTTGGGAAGGAGTAAGTGGGAGGGTAGGGAAGGAGTAAGTGGGTGGGTAGGGAAGGAGGGAGTGGGAGGGTTGGGAAGGAGGGAGTGGGAGGGTAGGGAAGGAGGGAGTGGGAGGGTAGGGAAGGAGGGAGTGGAAGGGTTGGGAAGGAGTGAGTGGGAGGGTTGGTAAGGAGGGGCTGGGAGGGTTGGGAAGGAGTGAGTGGGAGGGTTGGGAAGGAGGGAGTGGGAGGGTAGGGAAGGAGGGAGTGGGAGGGTAGGGAAGGAGGGAGTGGGAGGGTTGGGAAGGAGTGAGTGGGAGGGTTGGGAAGGAGTGACTGGGAGGGTTGGGAAGGAGGGAGTGGGAGGGTTAGGAAGGAGGGAGTGGGAGGGTTGGGAAGGAGTGAGAGGGAGGGTTGGGAAGGAGGGAGTGGGAGGGTTGGGAAGGAGGGAGTGGGAGGGTTGGGAAGGAGGGAGTGGGAGGGTTGGGAAGGAGGGAGTGATAGGGTTGGGAAGGAGTAAGTGGGAGGGTTGAGAAGGAGGGAGTGGGCGGAATTAGTGAATGGGGACATATATGGAAATGGTAAATGAAGATAAATTAACAGAGATAGGTGATTAGAGATAAATAAAGGGAGATATATGAATGGAAATAGCTAAATGGGGATGAATGAGTGGGCGTAAGTGAATGGGGTGAAGTGACTGAAAGATGGGTGTATTTGTTGAAGGGGTGGCCGGCAAAGGTAGAGCTTACTATAGTGGCCGGTTTTTTGGACTATTCATTAATTTATTAATTTAGTTTTTAGTTTCCTCGCTAGACCTCCATCAAGCTTAGAAGTACGCCCCCTAGACCCCCCTTCAAGATAAATTTATACATTTTTCGGTAGAAAAATTTCCCGGCCAAAGGCCGGTTTCTATTAAGATTACAGGCTCGCTATCGCTCGCCAGGAAAATATCGACACCTAAATGGCACGAAAGGTCTTAATATTGACAAAGAAATGGGGCGAAAGGTCATAAAATCGACAAACTAATGGAAGGAACGTCTTAAAATCTCAAAACTAATTTACTAATACCGAGGGAGAAGGAGGTCCAGAAAAAGCGAGTAGTACTCCCTTAAGGTGTGGGCGGCTCAACAACCTACCTGGATATGGTGTAGGTGGGCGGAATGTGGAGAGACAGGTGAACGGAGATAAATGAATGGAGACAGGTGAACGGCAATTAGTGACTGAAGGGGGATGGGGGTCTTGAACGGTATTTATCGGAGGAAGTGGCCGGTGTGAAGTAAAGGGGAGGGAACAACAGACGTATATGGTATGGATGATAAATGAATGAAGATGAGTGAAAAACAATGTGTAAATGATTGATTGGTTAACCCCTTCCGTGCCGATGACGTCCTTTTCATAATTTTCTGGCAACTATTCGACTATTTCATTTAGCTTAGGAAGGATCGGTGGTATTTAAAAGGATTAATTAAGATAGTCTGTAGCTGTTCATTGTTAGAGGTCTTTCCTAAGCTAGATAGAATTATCCAAGAGTTACCAGAATATGTTGTTGTTGTTGATGTGTTGGAGGGAAGGTAGCAACTGAACGTCACTAATAAACCCTAGCGAGGATATAATGAAAAGGGGCGTCACAGGTACTGAAGGGGTTAACGGATTAAGGGTATTCAGCTGTTGTGCGTGTGGGGGGGGGGGGGGGAGAGTGAGGAGGAGTAGACGAGTGGGTGGACAAGAGGTGGAGATAGGTGAATGGATATATATGGATGGAGAACAATGCATGGAGATAGATGAATGTAAGTAAAAGGTGAATGGAGTGTAGGTATCCAACTGTATTTGAGGAAAGGGGGTTGGGGGGGGGGGGGGGTCAGCAAGGAGAGAGGAGAAGTGGGACCAACACAACAACAACAACAACATAATGGTGTGAGTGGATGGAAGAGAGTGAATGAAAATATATGAATGAATGAAGATATATGAGTAAATTGAAGGTATTTAACTGTATTAGAGGAAGGGGGTGGCCAGCAAGGACATAGGAAAAGTAGGATCAACACAACAACCACAACAACAACAACAATATAGTGTGAGTAAATAATGAAGATAAATGAATGAATGAAGATGAATGGACAGCTAGGTGAGTAAATTGGAGGTATTTAACTGTATTTGAGGAAGGAGGTGGCCAGGAAGGAGAGAGGAGGAGCAGGACCGACACAACAACAACATATATAGTGTGAGTAGACGGAAGAGAGTGAATGAAAATATATGAATGAATGAAAATAGATGAGTAACTTGTAGGTATTTAACTGTATTTGAGGAAGGGGGTGGCCAACAAGGAGAGAGGAGGAGCAGGACCGACACAACAACAGCATATATGGTGTGGGTGGACGGAAGAGAGCTTAAGCTAGATAGGGCGAGGCTCAGGTAGGGTGGAGGGCCTCAACGATGCTATAGCTGCTAGTGCTGTCTCTCTCTCTCAAAGGTAAAGAGGATGGGGAGAGATGCTATAGTTTGGTATTATCTCTCTCTCTTTCTCTCTCTGTAAGGTAAAGAGGATGGGAGAGATGCTAGTTTGGTAATCTCTCTCTCTCTCTCTGTAAGGTAAAGAGGATGGGAGAGATGCTAGTTTGGTAATCTCTCTCTCTTTCTTTCTTTCTCTCTGTATCTCTTTTTTCTTTCTCTCTGTATCTCTCTCTCTCTCTCTCTGTATCTCTCTTTCTTTCTCTCTCTCTCTCTCTCTCTCTCTGTAGCTCTCTCTTTATCTCTCTCTCTCAGGTAAAGAGGATGAGAGGAGGGATCGGGGAGATGCTTATAATTTGGTCTTCTTCCTTTTACCATTGTCCCATATTCTTTTGGCCTTTATCTCTCTCTCTCCAACACACTCACTCATCCCCCCCCCCCCTCTCTCTCTCTCTCTCTCTCACACACACACACACACACATACACTCATTCTCTCACTCAAAGGTAAAGAGGACGGGAGCAGGGAGGAGAGAGATGCTAGTTTGATCTTCCTTTCACCATTGTCCTATTTCGTATAGCGCCCCCCCCCCCCTCCCCCCTCTCTTGCTCTCTCGCTCTCTCTCTCTCTCTCTCTCACTTCCTTCCCTTCCTAGTCTCTCCCTGTCCTCATTTACCACCTTCATTAGCCTTGCATGTTGTTGTTGTTGTTGTTGTTGTTATTTTTCTTGTTGTTATCTTGCATAGTTCCGCCTGTCTTTGGGTTCTTTATCTCTTCCTTCTCCTGTTCTTCTCTATTATTCCCTTTCATATGTTATCCTCTTCCTCGTTGTATTGTCACTAATTAAATACTTATAGTTATTTAAATCCTCGTTTCCCATATTCTTTGTGTATTATCCTTGTATGCTCACCTTCATTCGAAATAATTTAATTTATCTTTCCATGACACCTTCACATTCGTATCCCCCCCCCCCTCTCTCTCTCTCTCTCTCTCTCTCTCTCTCTCTCTCTCTCTCTCTCTCTCTCTCTCTCTCTCTCTCTCTCTTCTATTTTCTTTTTCGGTTTCCTATTATTTCCAATTCTCCCCTTGCTTTTCTCATGGTCAATCCTGCTCCTAATAACAAAATAAAATACGTGTTAACTGCACTCAGCTGGATATAATTCCATTCAGCTGGGTATTGGGGGTCAAATATTTTAAAGAGAAAAAGGAGATACATGCATATTACGGTCGGTCGAGAGTAAGCTTAGATAACAGTTCTCGACACACACACACACACACATACACACTCACAAACAGAAGTGCCCTCAGCCCCTTCCACCCCTCCACCTCTCTCCATATACTTTGTGACCTCCCATGTTTTGTTTACTGTTAAAGGCCAAGAGCTCCTTTCGAAGCTACGTAATCTCCTCACCACAGTAAATATAATGTTATTCATCAAACTACCTAATATATATACCTTCATAAGCCCAATTTTCCTGGTCCATCTTAGAACTCAGAGTAAGGTGTTTATAAAGATAGGAGGGTTATGGGAAACTGAGTCATAGCCTTGTACGAGGGCATACAATGAGTGTAGGTGGAGATGTGAGGCTGTACTGGGTGAGGGAGGCTGTAGTGAGTGAGGGAGGCTATACTGGGTGAGGGAGGCTGTAGTGAGTGAGGGAGGCTATACTGGGTGAGGGAGGCTGTACTGGGTGAGGGAGGCTGTAGTGAGTGAGGGAGGCTATACTGGGTGAGGGAGGCTGTAGTGAGTGAGGGAGGCTGTACTGGGTAAGGGAGGCTGTACTGGGTGAGGGAGGCTATACTGGGTGAGGGAGGCTGTAGTGAGTGAGGGAGGCTGTACTGGGTAAGGGAGGCTGTACTGGGTGAGGGAGGCTGTACTGGGTGAAGGAGGCTGTACTGGGTGAGGGAGGCTGTAGTGAGTGAGGGAGGCTGTACTGGGTGAGGGAGGCTATACTGGATGAGGGAGGCTGTAGTGAGTGAGGGAGGCTGTACTGGGTAAGGGAGGCTGTACTGGGTAAGGGAGGATGTACTGGGTGAGGGAGGCTGTACTGGGTGAAGGAGGCTGTACTGGGTGAGGGAGGCTGTAGTGAGTGAGGGAGGCTGTACTGGGTGAGGGAGGCTATACTGGGTGAGGGAGGCTGTACTGGGTAAGGGAGGCTGTACTGGGTGAGGGAGGCTGTAGTGAGTGAGGGAGGCTGTACTGGGTGAGGGAGGCCGTAGTGAGTGAGGGAGGCTGTACTGGGTGAGGGAGGCTATACTGGGTGAGGGAGGCTGTACTGGGTAAGGGAGGCTGTACTGGGTGAGGGAGGCTGTACTGGGTGAGGGAGGCTGTACTGGGTGAAGGAGGCTGTACTGGGTGAGGGAGGCTGTAGTGAGTGAGGGAGGCTGTACTGGGTGAGGGAGGCTATACTGGGTGAGAGAGGCTGTACTGGGTGAGGGAGGCTGTACTGGGTAAGGGAGGCTGTACTGGGTGAAGGAGGCTGTACTGGATGAGGGAGGCTGTACTGGGTGAGGGAGGCTGTATTGGGTGAGGGAGGCTGTACTGGGTGAGGGAGGCTGTACTGGGTGAAGGAGGCTGTACTGGGTGAGGGAGGCTGTACTGGGATGATGGTGGAGGTACGGTGGATGGGGGTGGAGGTAGAGTGGACGAGGGTAGAGGTACAGTAGGTAAAGGTATAGTGGATGAGGGTTGAGCGACAGTGGATGAAGATACAGTGAATGAAGGTAAAGTGGATGAGGGTGGAGTTACAGTGGATGAGGGTGGAGGTACAGTGGATGAGGGTGGAGGTACTGTGGATGAAGGTACAGTGGATGAGGATGGAGGTACAGTGGATGAAGGTACAGTGGGTGTAGGTAGAGTGGATGATGGTGAAGGTACAGTGGATGATGGTGGAGGTACAGTGGATGAGGGTGGAGGTACAGTGGATGAGGGTGAAGGTACAGTGGATGAGGGTGGAGGGGCCAGAATAGGTGTGGGTGGCACCAAGGTGGTGACGGGGGAGGTGAAAGGCCATGGGTGCCGCATTTGGTCTGTCTCGGGAGTGAAAGGTAGGACAGGTGTACAGGTGAGACAGGTGTGAGAGGATGCAAGGTACAGGTGAGACAGATGTGAGGGGATGCAGGTGAGACATGTGAGGGGATGCAGGTGAGACAGATGTGAGGGGATGCAGGGGTAGACAGATGTGATGGGATGCAGGGCTAGACAGATGCAAGGTACAGGTGAGACAGGTGTGAGGGGATGCAGGGCTAGACAGCATAGCTCGGGTGGAGTCATCACAAGTGTAAAGACAGGTGTTAAAGAGGCATAGACGTGTACAGAATGGTTCAGGCGTAGGTGTGTAAATTATGGTTCAGGCGTAGAGAGCAGACAAATGTGAGGTGATGTAGGTATGTAATTTATGGTTCAGGCGTAGAGAGCAGACAAATGTGAGGTGATGTAGGTGTGTAATTTATGGTTCAGGTGTAGAGAACAGACAAATGTGAGGTGATGTAGGTGTGTAATTAATGGTTCAGGTGTAGCGAACAGACAAATGTGAGGTGATGTAGGTGTGTAATTAATGGTTCAGGTGTAGAGAACAGACAAATGTGAGGTGATGTAGGTGTGTAATTAATGGTTCAGGTGTAGAGAACAGACAAATGTGAGGTGATGTAGGTGTGTAATTTATGGTTCAGGTGTAGAGGGAAGACACATGTGACGTGATATAGGAGGTGTCAAGAATGCTTAAGGTGTAGAAAGAAGGTAAATGAGAGGTGAAGCAGAGGTAAAGACAGATGCATGGCGAGATAGAGGTGTTGAGCATGGTTAAGGTGTGGACATGACAGGTTTAGAGGCATGACAGATGTGAGGTGAGATAGAGGCATTGAGCATGGTTAAGGTGTGGACATGACAGGTTTAGAGGCATAACAGATGTGGAGTGAGATAAAGGTGTTGATCATGGTTAAGGTGTGGACATGACAGGTTTAGAGGTATGACAGGTGTGAGGTGAGATAGAGGTGTTCAGCATGGTTAAGGTGTGGACATGACAGGTTTAGAGGCATGACAGATGTGCAGTGAGATAGAGGTGTTGAGCATGGTTAAGGTGTGGTCATGACAGGTTTAGAGGCATGACAGATGTGAGGTGAGATAAAGGTGTTGAGCATCGTTAAGGTGTGGACATGACAGGTTTAGAGGCATGACAGATGTGCAGAGAGATAGAGGTGTTGAGCATGGTTAAGGTGTGGACATGACAGGTTTAGAGGCATGACAGATGTGAGGTGAGATAAAGGTGTTGAGCATGGTTAAGGTGTGGACATGACAGGTTTAGAGGCATGACAGATGTGCAGAGAGATAGAGGTGTTGAGCATGGTTAAGGTGTGGACATGACAGGTTTAGAGGCATGACAGATGTGAGGTGAGATAGAGGTGTTGAGCATGGTTAAGGTGTGGACATGACAGGTTTAGAGGCATGACAGATGTGCAGTGAGATAGAGGTGTCGATCATGGTTAAGGTGTGGACATGACAGGTTTAGAGGCATGACAGATGTGCAGTGAGATAGAGGTGCCGATCATGGTTAAAATGTAAGAATGACACATGTAGAGGGACGACAGATGTGAGATGAGGGAGAAGTGTCGAGCATAGTTAAGGGGGAGGTAGTTGCTTTTTGTAGACCCCTTCTCCTTCATGTTTAGCCCCATTAGTTTTGAGATTCTAAGATGATCGCCCCATTAGTTTGTCGATATTAAGACATTTTGCCCCATTTTTTGTCAATAAGACCTTTCGTGCCATTTAAATATCGATTATTTTCCTGGCGAGCGATAGTGAGCCTGTAATTGTGAAGGGACCGGCTTTCGGCCGGGTAATTTTTCTACCGACAAATGTACAAAATAATCTCGAAGGGGATCTTGAGGATTTTTCTTTAAGTTTGATGGAGGCCTAGGGATAAAACCAATATACTAATGAATATATAAATAAATACATACATAACTATATGAATAAATATATAAATAAATACATACATAACTATATGAATAAATATATAAATAAATACATACATAACTATATGAATAAATATATAAATAAATACATACATAACTATATGAATAAATATATAAATACATTGATTACTAACTAACACCTACCCCCTTAACCCTCTCACGTTTTTGACGCAATTTTGAGCCTATTAGGGATACTTTAAAGCCTATGTTACCATCAGGGGTATTTAGAAACCTTTAGTTTAGGTACTTCAACCTCTGCAGTTGTCTTTGAGTTAGTTGTGGGCAGAAAACTAATTTTGGAGAGGTAATTATAAGAGTGAGAGAACTCTATTTATTATTGCTAAACTGGCAACCTCTGCGTCATAAAAACGTGAAAGGGTTAAGGTGCAGGCATCACTGGTTTAGAAAAGAGTAAAATGGAGGCAGAGGTGTAGACCATTGTTAAGGTGTTATGGCTGAGTGTGTAGGCATGGCAGGTGTATGTCAGAGGGAAGAAAAATGTGAGGTGAGGCAGAGGTGATGTGCACGGGTATGGTGTAGTCATCACAAGTGTAAAGGGACGACACATGTAAGGTGAGGCAAAGGTGTAGAATATGGTCAAAGTTGAATCCTTACAGGTGTAGAATAATTAGGCTATGAGGTGGTGCCAGGGTGGTGCAGTACAAGGTGAGGGTGCAGCTATGGGGTGCAGTCATGTTATGTGGCAAGGTCGGTGGAAGAGGTGGAAGGGGGTAAAGGAGAGAGAGAGAGAGATTTAGGAAACATTGTTAAGGGGAGTTATTATATTTTATATCTATTTTTTCTTATTACTATAAAACATACATTTCTAGTTTGCTCACTAGAACACTGTCATGCTTAAGGGGGTGACCTGCTTTTTGTTATTTCTGTCCTTTTCTCTCTTTCTCTGGCTTGTATCCATTCGGCCCCATTCAGCCAACTATTTTAAGACGTTTATCCTCATCTAGGTGTCGATTTCTTCCTGGCGAGCGAAAGCGAGCCAGCATTTATAAAGAAATCCGGCTTCGCCGGAGAAATTTTTCTATCGAAAAATGTACAAATTTAGCCTGCTGTCAAACAAAAATACAAAATTGACACCTGGATGGGGATAAAAGTCTTAAAACAGTAGGCTGAATGGGGCCAAATGGATACAAGCCAGAGAAAGATAGAAAAGGACAGAACAAAAACAGGTCATCCCCCTTAAAACAACAACCCGAAGCCCCTTCGAGATAAATGTGTAATTTTGTTCGGGCAGTATGTATCTCTTTTACAAGTGGTGTCTCTCACAGAATGGTGTGTGGGGGGCGCTTCCCAATAAACTCGCCCCTCGGGGTAAAATTCAAATCTTGAGTTGTTGTTGTTATTGTTGTTGTTCCCCAAGCTGCCTGGCCGAACAGCCCCGAAGCCCAGAGCAAAGCCAAGGCCACAACCGAGCGCCCCCACAGAACCCTCCCTGCTTACCACAATAAAGCCTGGGTGACCGAAGCCACTCCATGGCGGGGAGCTGAGGAGGGTGCGGAAATGCCAGGGAAACCAAAGCCCCACCCAGGGCCCTGTGCCCCTCAGCAATTATGAAGAGAAAGTTGAGGGGCAAAGGAAAAATGTGACGCTTTCGCTTCCAATCTTGATAGATTGGGAGGTCAATCCACGGAAGAGGCGCCGTCACTTGAGATCTAGAGAATATATAAGTAAAAGGAACAGTCAGAGTAAGCTATGGGTATGGCAGAGATCGCTCAGTTCTCACTCTGATAGACCAGCCCATCACCACATGACTAGAACCCAATCCTCTCAGCATAAGCTAGGAAAGGCCCTAGAAAGCCGCCTTTGGCGAGGGGATAGCTCCCCTATTTCAACCCCTTTCGGGGTTGGGCACCCGCCTTATCTTGAGTGGAACTTAAAGGGGGATTTATAGTTTGCTCTTAAATTACAGGCTCTCTATCGCTCTCCAGGAAAAATCGACACCTAAGTGACACGAAAGGTCCTAAAATTGACAGAAATGGGGCGAAAGTTCTTAAAATCACCACAATAATTGGGCGAACGTCGTAATATCTAAAACAAAAAAATGAGAGAACAAAAAGGGGTCCAAATAAAAAAAATCCCTCAAGTGTAAATCTCCCTATTAATACGATTGCGTTATACTACGCTCGAGTGGAACTTTAAGAATGACGGCTGGGCGAAAGTTTCAAGGTCACGGTGTATTGGAGTCACTGGAACGTTTATTTCGTCCCTCAAAATTGTTATGAATAGGACCACCATTTAAGGAGGAGCACTTTATAAACAACGTCTCGCAGATAGCTTCTTCAGGTCATGAAAGTCAATAAAGTGTTCCTCCTTAAGCCGCTGTCACACGAGCGCTTTTTCCGTCAATTTTCCATGAGCAAGTTTGTTCTCGTATTATTTCAAGAAATTTTCGCACTTGTATTGGTAACTAGACTGAAGGTAGATTATGTTAGGCGGCTGAATTCTAATAAAGTGTAATTTTTTAAGCTTCCAGACCATAATTGCCCGTAAAAAATTATCGAAAAAGGGCTCGTGTGACTCCGGCTTTAATTAAAGGGGGATGGGCATATTTATGTATCTTTTTATCATTTGTTTAGTTTCTCCTTAGACCTCCATCAAGCTTTAAAATAAAAAGAAGAAAAAAAAACAAAAAACACAAATTTTTACATATTTCGACAGAAATATTTTCCGGCCAGTTCTTTCTAAATTACAGGCTCGCTATCGCTTGCCAGGAAAAAATCGACACCTAAATTGTGTGAAAGGTCTTAATATTGTCAAAACAAATGGGGTGAAAGATCTTAAAATCGCCAAACTAATGGGGCAAACGTCTTAAAATCTCAGAACTAATGGAGCTAAACATGACGGAGAAGAGGGTGCAGAAAATACAACCCCCTCCCCCCCCCCCCCAATGGTGTTTCTATTGATTCTGTCAACTTCAAGTTCATTTTACCATCAAACTTTCGATATACCTGTACCAAATAGGTATTCTAGAAATCGTGAACCCTAACCCCTGTAACTCCAAAAGGGCTAGAGCAAGTGGACTGTAAATTTCCCCACCTATTCCCTGGCGGACCCTTCCCAATTGGTAGAAGTATAAGCTGGATTACTCTAGTTGTTTGTGAGTTATAGAGGTTAACGGGAGGTTTTTAGTTTGTTTCCTACTCCTCCAGCAATCTTAAAATTTCACCCCCTTGACCCCCTTTCAAGATAAATTTGTACATATTTCGGTAGAAAAATTTCCCGGCCGAAGGCCGGTAACTCTTAAATTACAGGCTCGCTATCGCCCGCCAGGATAAAATCGACACCTATATGGCACGAAAGGTCTTAAAATTGACATAATGGGGGCGGAAATTCTTAAAATCACCAAACGAATGGGGTAAACGTCTTAAAATCTCAAAAGCAATGGGGCTAGACATGAGGGAGAAAGGGGTCAAGAAAAAAGTCCCTCAAGTGGAAATCTCCCCTTAACGTTCAAGAGTGTTGGCCTACTTACTTGGAATAGGGTGTAGTATTGACGGAAGTTTATTATTGGTATGAACATATTTTAATGTACAGACAGGCTAGCAACACCAGTGGCACCAAAATGGCGGACGTTGGCCGATCTCTAGGTTAAGTTACCACCGAGAATCCACCCAGCTAAGGAAGAACCTTTAGAATCTATGAAAATATTATCGAAACTTATTGGTGAATGGACATCTCTGAATCAATGTGTGTGTGTGTGTGTGTGTGTGTGTGGGTGTGGGGGTGTGAGTGTGTATGTATATATGTGTGTGGTGTGTGTGTGTATATGTGTGTGTGTGTGGGCGTGTGTGTATATATGTGTGTGTGTGTGTGTGTATATATGTGTGTGTGTGTGTATATGTGTGTGTGGTGTGTGTGTGTGTGTATATGTGTGTGTGGGTGGGCGTGTGTGTAAGGTATCCGGCTACACCCACCCTACCCTCCACCCATCACCCACCGCTCTCTCTCTAGTCAGACTGTGCCCCGGGAACACCAACCATTATTTACATACAAGGTTTTTGCCGGAGTAAATCAGCTTGCACCTCAGACACCTGCTGCACCTCCAGTACTCACCAGGGTCTTCAGTACCTTAAGGGGGGTCACCTGCTTTGTTTGCTCTCTTCCTTTGGCTTATATCCATTCGGCCCCAATCAACCTACTGGTTTAAGACGCTTATCCCCATCCAGGTGTCGCTTTTTTTCAGGTGAGCGGCAGCGAGCCAGCATATTTAAAAAAAAAAAAAAATGACAGCAGACTAAATTTTAACATTTTTTGATAGAAAAATTTCTCCGGCGAAGCCGGATTTCTTCATACAAGAAATTGACACCTGGATGGGGATAAACGTCTTAAATAAGTAGGCTGCATGGGGCCAAATGGCTACAAGCCAGAGAAAGAGAGAGGGAGAGAGATAAAACAGGTCACTCCCCTTAATGGCGGAAACAATACAATTCCATTCACATATTCCTGCATTCCCTCCCTCAACCAAACCAGTCCCAAAAACAACATAGCCCCGGTTTGACACCCTCATGTACAGTCGGCTTAATAAGTAATGTCCTGGCACCAAGGATATTTTGTTCTATAATTTGTATGGGCAATATCTAAACAGGATTTCTTAATTTTGAGTGAGATATACAAACATGTTCCTACACTTACCCATTCCATTCAACATATGACAGGCATTAATACAGCACAGAGCGAGCCAAACGTAATGACAGCTGATATATGACTTAATAGCGCTACTGTACCAGATATCTTTATATAGAGCTTGTCTCTCTTCATGACTAGGTAATTTGGCATCTATTCCTCTCAAGAGTTGGGTAATGAACCCTTTCAAGCTCCAATACGCGTTTCTGTTCTTTTTCTGACTACTATTAGACGATAATATGCAGATTAGTAACGGTATATGGAAGTCAGAGGGTTGATTGAGATAGTATTTACCCTTTTAATACCCACAGATACTTCCTAAGCTGCATAAAATCGTCTAATGATTGCCAAAAATGAACTACTAAAACGCGTCAGAGCTTCAAAGGGTTAATAGACCGGAATGAAATTATTTAAATAATCCTCTTGACACCGAAGAATCCTGAAATCCAGTGGGCCTATTATTATTGATAGGCAAAACTGGAATAATAATAATAATAATAATAATAATAATAATAATAGAAGACATTAATTAACTTACTCATACGCTGTACAACATAATATATTTAATGCTATGGCCGGCTCTATATAACTGTGTATGTGTGTAATATGTGGGGTGTATGAGTAATTTAAGGGGACATGGGCTGTTTTTCTGGTCACTCTTCTTCCTCATGCTTATCCCTAATAGTTTTCAGATTTTATGACGTTCGGCCCATTAGTTTGGCGATTTTAATACCTTTTTCCCCATTTCGTTGTCAATTTTGAGAGGTTTCGTGCCATTTAGGTGTCGATTTTTCCTGACGAGCGATAGCGAGCCTGTAATCTTAGGAGTAACCGGCCTTCGGCCCGGAAATTTGTCTACCGGAAAAAGTACAAATTAATCTAGAAGGGGGATCTGATGGATGTTTTTTTAAGTTTGATGGAGGTCTAGGGAGGAAACTAAAAAATAATAATAAATAAATGAAAAAAAAAGCTACCAAATAGTGAACCATCGGGCCTTAAAATGGGTGGTGGTATTGAGAGTGGTGTGGTGGTATTGCCTTAGGGAGATGAGAAAGAATGGTTGGGTGGACCTCTCATCTCTCTACTACTCCACCCTCTCTCCCCCCCCCCCCCTCCCACCTTCCCCCTTCCCCCACCTCTTCCCCCCACCTCACCCCCCCCCCCATTTCCCCCCACCTCTCTGTCTCTCACATATGCAGTATATATATATATATCACATACAGAGCGGACAAAATCAAAATTAACTTATCTCATATTCCAAATATTAATTCTACTATTTAATACATTTGCCGTCAATAATTCATTCACATCTAACATAAGTAAGATTTCGAGTTACACTGTTATTCGATGATAATTTCTAATAATAACGTGTGTCCAGGCATTTTGGCTCGACCGTCCCTTGATTTTGGCCCTGTCACTCTTTCAACTCTGGGGGAGACACTCGCTACAGGAAGTTCTGCCTTTTGTCTCCCTCACTCATATAGAAAAACCAAATTTCATATGTAACCAAAGGTGTGCCGTACCCGTCGAACAAAGTTGTTAATGATAACAAGACTAATATAATTAATGGTGTGATTCCCGTAGAATGTGTTATTATATTGCACCCTTATCGTGATCGACTCTTAGTTTAAGGGGAGGTATTTACTTTGTTCCCTAGACCTCCATCAAGCTTAAAATTATACCCCCTTGAGTCCCTTTCAAGATAAATTTGTACATTTTTCGGTAGAAAAATTTCCCGGCCGAAGGCCGGTTCCTCTTAAATTACAAGCTCGTTATCGCTCGCCAGGATAAAATCGACACCTGAATGGCATGAAAGGTCTTAATATGGGGTGAAAGTTCTTAAAATCGCTAAACTAATGGGGCGAAAGTTTTATAGTATCAAAAGCAATGGGGCTAAACATGAGGGAGAAGGGGGTCAAGAAAAACATCCCTTAAGTGGAAATCTCCCCTTAACCTGTACAGGGTGCGGTTACCTCAGCTAGTTGGTTATAAAATACAGATACCAGAATAGATCATTATTATGAAGTAACTATTGCATCAGAAACTGCACTCCCAATTCCACCACTCTAAGTTTCCATCCACATAATTATATAGTCATGGAGTTGTTACACATTAAGGGAGTAGTGGGTATTTTTTGGGTTTATTTATTTATTTATTTTGTATTGTTTTCATTTTCTAGTAACCTCGCTAGAACTTCATCAAGCTTAAAAAAAGACTTCCTAGATTCCCTTCAAGACAATAAAACCTCCATCTCCTAATATAAACGCACCATGCATAATATTATAATGACCCACTCTCTCCCCATACGCTACCTCCAAGCCCCTGCCATCGTCCGGGGTCCAGAGATGAGGGATTCAGGTGTGTTGTGACCGGTGGTGCCCGTATAAGGTGTGATGAGAGGGACCTTCCGACCCTCGCCCCGCACTCCTACCTGGGATAACTGGTAATCACCCACCCAACCCCACCCAACCTCAACCATACATCTCTACCACACCACCCACCCACCCTTACTCATACACCTCTCCCACACCACCCACCCACCTCCATACACCTCTACCACACCACACCACCACCCACCCTCACCCATACATATCTACCACACTACCCCACCCATACACCTCTACCACACCATACCACCCACCCTCACCCATACCCATCCACCTCTACCACACCACCCACCCACACCCATACACCTCTACCACACCACCCACCCCCTCTACCACCATACCACCCACCCACTCTACCACACCATACCACCCACCCACCCTCACCCATATACCTCTACACACCACAAAACCCACCACCCATATACCTCTACCACACCACACCACCCACCCACCTTCACCCATGACCTCTACCACACCACACAACCCACCCACCTCCAACACCTCTACCACACCCCCCACCCACCCTCACCCATACACCTCTACCACACCCGCCGACCAACCCACCCTCACCCATATACCTCTACCACACCACACAACCAACCCACCCTCCCCCATATACCTCTACCACACCACACAACCCACCCACCCTCACCCATATACCTCTACCACACCACCCACCCACCTTCACCCATATACCTCTACCACACCACCCACCCACCCACCTCCATACACCTCTACCATACCACACCACCCACCCACCCTCGCCCATACACCTCTACCACACCACACAACCCACCCACCTTCACCCATATACCTCTACCACACCACACAACCCACCCCCCTCCATACACCTCTACCATACCACACCACCCACCCACCCTCACCCATACACCTCTACCACACCACACCACCCACCCACCTTCACCCATATACCTCTACCACACCACACAACCCACCCACCCTCACCCATACACCTCTACCACACCACACCACCCACCCACCCTAACCCATACACCTCTACCACACCACACCACCCACCCACCTTCACCCATATACTCTACCACACCACACAACCCACCTCACCCATACACCTCTACCACACCACACCACCCACCCACCCTCACCCATACACCTCTACCACACCACCCACCCACCCTCACCCATACACCTCTACCACCCACCCACCCTCACCCATATACCTTTACCACACCATACCACCTCCATACACCTCCTGTACACCACACCACCTCCACACACACCACACCACACCCTCCGGCTAAAATGCCGTACCGAAAAATAGGATGAAGTGTAACCTTATGGGTCAGGAAATGTCCACAAGGAAAGATTTTATAGAGCATAGAAAGACATTAGTAGGAAAGGGAATTTAAACTTCTCTACGGATTCATTCATATTTATCCAATCTCAGAGAGAGAGAGAGAGAGAGAGAGAGAGAGATTTGATTTGATTTGATTGTTTTATTGAGAAAAGTACAAATGTTACACAAGTATCATAGTTACATTATCTCAAAAGGGCGAAGGTGCATACGCAATCTTCACCCTAATTTTAGCTTAAACTATGTCATTACATATATAGTTAGATAAATACTACTTTGATATTGAAGATCATGTTTAACACTACCTACCACCAACCTTTAACTGTCTTCGTGGTGCGATGTATAAGGTGTTGATTTTCGGTGTGAGCATCCTGGGTTCGAATCCACGGACTGCCACATGTGTTTGTAAATTTCATTAATCGATTTTAGGAGTATGGTTGGTTGTTGGAAGGAACATAATAATTGATATTGGTTCAGGAGTAATTTATCGAGAGGACTTCCCTAAGTGGTTAAGGCCCCATTAATTGCTCTTTCCATTCACATATGCATAGCCTACGTGAGTTGCAGTTGGATGTGTGTACATGCTTAGATTGATATGCAGGATTCGAAGTTGCATAATAAATCGTAGGCAGTGTCCACCAACCTTTAACTGTCTTCGTGGTGCGATGTATAAGGTGTTGATTTTCGGTGTGAGCATCCTGGGTTCGAATCCACGGACTGCCACATGTGTTTGTAAATTTCATTAATCGATTTTAGGAGTATGGTTGGTTGTTGGAAGGAACATAATAATTAAGTATATACAGTATTATAATAAAGACATCTAAGATACATGAGTCGCCGTTATAGATCTTGCTCTCATTGTTTTGTGTTTGTTGTTTGTAAGGCACCACTAAACTGCACATGTGTTTAGTTGAAGAGCATAGCTACACATCAAATTATATGTTTTATCATTTTACATTCTTTTAAAAGGTTGTACATAGTTCCACTGTTGAACATCCATATTATCTGTTTAGTTACATTTTCGATTGTATTATTTCTATATTTTATTAAAATTCTACATTGCAGTATATAATGTTGAAGGGTGTGAGATCTTGGCCTATTGCACAGCCTACAACTCCTATCCTTCTCTGCAGTATTAATGCCTAATTCCCAGTAATATTTGTAGCCTAGTCTTAACCTAGTACATACATAAGAACATAAGAAAATGGGAGTCTGCAGAAAGCCGATTGGCCTAAGCAAGGCAGATCCCTGTCAACACAAATTACAAAGCCCAATTATAGGCTCAAACACTCTAATACCCTGAGGACATCTACCAAACCGGTTAGAGATTAACGCAGGATTACGGGGTCTGCAGAGCGCTGATTGGCCCAACCGGCTGATCCCTCACACCCAACCCTTCGTCCATATGCTTATCCAATTTTTTCTAAAAGCTCCCTATCGTTCTGATCCCTATATCACTTGGTAGCTATTCCACCATCTACAACTCTGTTACCAAAATATTTGCCTATATCTTTTCTGAAACGAAATGTCTAATTTGAAACATTGGTACGAGTTCTTTCGCTATCACTGAGCTTTAGTACATTTGTCATGTCCCCTTTGTTAATCCCACTAACCCACTTGAACACCTCTATCATAAGAACATAAGAACATAAGAAAATGGGAGTCTGCAGAAAGCCGATTGGCCTAAGCAAGGCAGATCCCTGTCCCACACAACCCCAATTACAAAGCCCAATTATAGGCTCAACACTCTAATACCCTTAGGATCATCTTACCAAACCGGTTAGAGATTAACGCAGGATTACGGGGGTCTGCAGAGCGCTGATTGGCCCAACCCGGCTGATTCCCCTTCACACCCAACCCTTCTCGTCCATATGCTTATCCAATTTTTTCTTAAAGCTCCCTATCGTTTTGATCCCACTATATCACTTGGTAGCCTATTTCCACCCATCTACAACTCTGTTACCAAACCAATATTTGCCTATATCTTTTCTGAAACGAAATTTATCTAATTTGAAACCATTGGTACGAGTTCTTTCGCTATCACTGAGCTTTAGTACATGTGTCATGTCCCCTTTGTTAATCCCACTAACCCACTTGAACACCTCTATCATATCCCCTCTAACTCTGCGTCTCTCTCACGAATGTAAACCTAATTTCCTCAACCTTTCTTCATACGGAAAATTTCTAATATTATGGATCATTTTTGTCATTCTACGCTGAATTCTCTCCAATGAATCTATGTCCATTCTGTAATAAGGACACCAAAATGGGACAGCATAATCCATATGGGGTCTCACTAATGACAAGTAAAGTTTTAAGATAAACATCAGCAGTTCTGTTACTCACACCCTAGAGATGAACCCGAGAATCCTGTTGGCCTTACTACGAAAGCTTATACACTGTTTTCTAGGCTTCAAACATTGCTAACAAACACACCTAGATCTTTCTCGCAGTCTGAATTTTCTAATTCTAAATTAGCTAGTTTATATTTAACATTTGTTTGCATCTTCCCTATCTTTAATACCTTGCATTTGTCAATGTTAAACTTCATCTGCCAATTTACTGACCATTCATGTAAGGTATCTAGATCCCTTTGGAGGCACTCTATATCGCTATCTGAATCAATTGATCTCCCCATTTTAGTATCGTCTGCGAATTTACTTATCCTACTAGTTATCCCTAAATCTAGGTCATTTATGTATATAAGAAACAACAGGGGACCTAATACCGATCCCTGGGGGACACCACAGAGTGGGGACTGCTCCCCACTCTGACTTGGTACCATTTATGCTGACTCTCTGTTTCCTACCAATTAGCCATGACCTAATCCATCCCAACAACGACCCTCCTATTCCATGTGCCTCCACCTTTCTCATCAATCTCTCATGAGGGACTCTGTCGAAAGCTTTACTGAAATCTAAATATATAATATCATATGACTTGTCACTATCTACTGCTTCATATACCTCTGAGAAAAAGCTAAGCAAATTAGTAAGGCACGAACGTCCCTGAGTGAATCCATGCTGAGAAGAATTTATTAAGTTAAATTTTACTAAGTGGTTCTAATTTTTCCTAGCAATAATAGACTCTAGCAACTTTCCTATGATTGATGTGAGACTAATGGGACGGTAATTGGATGCTATCGATTTATCACCTTTTTTGAAGATCGGAACTACATTTGCAAGCTTCCAAGCTTCTGGAACTAAACCTGTTTCTAATGACTTGTTAAATATAAATGCTAATGGACTACTTAACTCATCTCTGCATTCTTTTAATACTCTAGCATATACCTCGTCAGGACCAGGCGATTTTTGAGGTTTCAGTCTGTCAATTTCCTTAAGCACATCATTTCTACTTATACTAACTGTACTTAACATATTTTCTATACTATCACTATATACCATATTGACTTCTGGAATCTGTGCCAAATTTTCATTAGTGAAAACGGAAAGAAACTGACTATTTAATGTACTGCACATTTCTAAATCATTTTCTGTTATTTCTCCTATTGAAGTTTTTAGGGGGCCTATTACATCTCTAACTTTAGATTTATATAGTTGGTAAAAAGCTTTAGGGTTATTTTTTGAGTCGCTGGCTATCCTTATTTCATAATTTCTTTTTGCTTTCCTGAGTTCCTTTTTGACCTGTCTTGATAGAGTCTGATAGTATATATGTAAATGATTTTCACCTTTCTTTATTTTTCGATATATTCCTTTCTTTTTTCCTATAAGATCTATTATCTTATTAGTCATCCATTTTGGTTGGTTCTGCGTCGATCTAAATCTTCTTTTAGGGATATATTAATTTTGAGCATTGTGGAGTGAAGCAATAAACTGGTTATATGTAGGTGGCAAGTTTAACTCGGCATATCCTGACTTAATCGCTTAACAATAGGGTCCACCCTTAAGTCTCTTCTTAGCCCACCATAATCGTCTTTTCTGAAATCTGGGATAAGTGTCGTATTCTCTTTAGCATTCCCTGTCCATTGTATATTAAAATAAATAGATTTATGATCGCTATTTCCTAGGTGGTCACCAATCTCTACATCTATTTATCATATGTTCATTGTTACTGAAAACTAAATCAAGAATATTAATACCTCTAGTCGGCGTATCTATGAATTGAAATAAAAAAATATCTTGTACTACCTCTATAAACTCTACTGAATCGGAGTCGCCTATTTGGTGCTGCCAATCAATGTTCGGAAAATTAAAATCCCCCATAATGCACACATTGCTAAACCTTGATGCTATTTTAATTTCCTCCCATAACGATTTTCCGCCATTTCTACTCATATTAGGCGGTCTATATATAACTCCAATAACTATGGTCTCACTACCTTCGTTAACCTCTACCCAAACACTTTCATTATCATTATTTAGTCTAATACCTGATTTAATACAGCTTTTTAATGTACTCCTGACAAACACTGCTATACCCCCGCCCCTCCTACTTGTTCGGTCATATGTAAACAAACTATATCCTGGAATATCAAATTCTGCTAAAAAATGCCTAGATTCTGTATTAATCCACGTTTCAGTTAGCGCTATTATGTCTATATTTTCTGTGCTAACGAGTGCTCTAAGTTCGTTCATTTTGTTACATAAACTCCTACAATTTGTATAATATACCCTCAACCTATAACTTTTATTTGCAACTAATTTTCTATTGTGTTTAGCTAACTTATTATTTCCTGTTGAACTACTAGCTCTAGACGGAAATTCTACTCTATCAGTATTCTCATCTTTACTATCAGTTACATGTGTAGTGTTATCGATACTACTATTACAAATCACTATATCCGCACAATCTCGACTGATTATTTCTAATTAACTCACTGGTTTGTCACATGAAGTACCTGCTCCATATGGAGACAGTATTTACTTACACACCCAGGTTTTTTAACGAAACCCCGCAACAATCTTGTCGAGTGAGCTGGCCAAGGTCGAAACTCCTAGTCGAGAGACTGGTCCTCCATCCTGGGCATACAGTTCATCCTTACCATAAAAGAGGGACCAGTTATCAGGAATGGAATAGTATTTGCCTTACAAACTTCTCCAGCCGGCTATTTACACCAATAGCCCTGGAGGACCATTCCTTCCTTACCCCTCTTCTAGGCAGGATACTGTTTACCACAGGAACTCCACCTTTTTCCTTGATCCTCTCCAACATTTCCTGATACTTGGAGAGCAACTCCTCAGTCCTGCATCTCCATATGTCGTTGCTCCCTGCGTTGAGGAAGATGATGGGGTCCTCCCCACTCACTTCCATGACAGCATCTATCTTCTCAGCCACCCTCCCGACTCCGGCTACAGGCACGCAGACAACTTTACCAACCTGAGTGTTTGTTGCCCTGCCAAAGTATCTAACCAATGAATCACCGACAATGAAAACAGACTTAGCTTTTTCCTTTTGTCGGCGGGTAGCAGCAGTTGTTGCAGCAACAGCAGCAGACTTCCCCCCCTACCCTCTCACTGCCTCGATGATCGCCACTTCATCGCCATCACTCTCATCAGCCAAGGTGCTGAAGTTGTTGGGGGTCTTGACTGGCTGCCTTTTCAGCTTGCAGGCCGTTGCACTAGTTGACACCACTTTCCAAGGGGCTTCACGATCCCTGGGAACACTTCCGGTAGCCTCACACTTCTTCTCCGCCATAGCTAGGCTCAAGGCCAAATTTTCATCTTTGGGACACTGAATCTCCTGCTCCACACTCTCCAGTCTCTCTTGCAAAGCAAGACAAAGCTGGAGATTATGGGAGGAGACAGCAGACTCATCAACAACAGCCATCACTATGAAAGTTCACTAGGACCTCACTAAGGGTAAACAGGTTCACTAGCGGTCACTGGGGACGTCCGCACAGGTCAGGGGTCAGAGAGCAACTGTCATATCCCCTCTAACTCTGCGTCTCTCTAACGAATGTAAACCTAATTTCTTCAACCTTTCTTCATACGGAAAATTTCTAATATTATGGATCATTTTTGTCATTCTACGCTGAATTCTCTCCAATGAATCTATGTCCACTCTGTAACAAGGACACCAAAATTGGACAGCATAATCCATAGGGGGTCTCACCAATGACAAGCAAAGTTTTAAGACAACATCAGCAGTTCTGTTACTCACACTCCTAGAGATGAACCCGAGAATCCTGTTTGCCTTATTACGAACGCTTATACACTGTTTTCTAGGCTTCAAATCATTGCCAACAAACACACCTAGATCTTTCTCGCAGTCTGAATTTTCTAATTCTAAATTAGCTAGTTTATATTTAACATTTGTTTGCATCTTCCCTCTCTTTTATACCTTTGCATTTGTCAATGTTAAACTTCATCTGCCAATTTACTGACCATTCATGTAAGGTATCTAGATCCCTTTGGAGGCACTCTATATCGCTATCTGAATCAATTGATCTCCCCATTTTAGTATCGTCTGCGAATTTACTTATCCTACTAGTTATACCTAAATCTAGGTCATTTATGTATATAAGAAACAGAATCTGTCCACTTACTTGTACCATTCCCATAATTGAATTTAGTTTTATCTACCACCTCTCTGTAATGATGCATGGTGGCACTAGGCCTGGCTATATACTTACACTCGATATCTCTAGCTTCTTTTACTTCTTGATATTTCTTTATTTTTGTTTTTACCTGTTTCAGAGATAGGGTACATTGTACATCAATTTCCATTTTTTCAGTAGCATTTTTAGCTATTATGTCAAGTTGTCAACTCTTAGAGAGAGAGAGAGAGAGAGAGAGAGAGAGAGAGAGAGAGAGAGAGGGGGGGGGGAGGGGGGGGGGGATAATAACCAGGCCCCTGCAGACAGCCAGGCATGCACGGCCACAAATGAGACACATGCAGCGAGACTCTTCTTGGCTTGTCACATCCTTGGCAGACAGGACGGGGGGGGTAAGCTACTTTGGTGCAACTCACTTCTGACTCTTGTTATGTGAGTCACCCTAGCCTGGCCTAACTTAATCTACCCTAGTATAATGTACAGTCTTGGACATGAATTTTTCATTTTTACAGGCAACTTCAGAAACCGTGATTTATTAATGTTTGTAGAATGTCTATGGATTAAATAAGAGGCTAGGTACAGTTTTATAATTAATGACGTGCACAAATTTTCATCCACAAAAATGACCACTGACATGCTTGCATAATTTTAATATCTGAGGGTTTCTTTACGAGTGGCTGCACGACTGATCAGGACTGGGTTACGTAAAGTTAATTCGTGGGAGGGGTGGTGGTCAGCGGGAAATACAAGAGAGACACGCTGGTCGGGCGGATTAGAGCGCCACTACCCTCACCTAGTTAGTCCATAATCGTTTTTTTTCACTTTAGCAGCAAATTTCCTAGTACGTAAGGGAGATTATATATAACTAGCATGTCTACGAATCCTATTAATACTACGTTTTCACAATGACCAACATTTTATCAGAGTAATCAATATGGAAATATAAAACAATATACCATCAATAGAAAAAACAGGCAACCTATAGACTACAACATTTCACGAATCAGTACTATCTTACGGAGAAACATGTTCAACATAAACTCCAATACACATTTATAAAATTATACAGATACCAATTGGAAACTTTTATCAGCTCAAAATCATACCTATTCAACAATAAGTGATTTCTTGTAGATTATATTTACGAGTGAATTTCATTACGGCCCTTGGACTAAGGTACCGTATAAATTTGTCCTTGGCTGACGGCAAGTTACCATGCCCCCATTTAGATTACTCAGTTATTCCTAAGATTTTGTAGTGAAAAATGTTGTTA
>CM064554.1:159574-237514 GCA_032716605.1 Paralithodes platypus
CGTCTCTCTTAACGAAATATGTAAACCTCTAAATTTACTTCTTCAAAACCTTGTCTTCATACCGGGAAAAATTTTCTAAATAAATTATGGATTCCAATTGTTTTGTCCATTCTTACCGCTTGAATTTCTTCTTCCACATTGGGGGAAATCTATGGTCCATTTCTGTAATAAGGGACACCAAAACTTTGGGGGGGGACAGTGGCATAACATTCCATTTATGGTGGGGGTCTCCCCACTAAATGGGGGGGGGACAAGAAAAAAGAGTAAAGGGTTTTTTTTAAAAGGATAACATCCAAAAGGGGCCAGTTTTCTGTACTTCCCACCAAACTCCTAGAGGATTTGAAATTAAACCGCGAAGAGAATCCTGGTTTTGGCCTTTATTACGGAAACGCTTATGACACTGGTGTTTTTTTTCTAGGGGCTTCAAATCATGTTGCTAAAAACAAACCCCACAACCCTAGATCTGTTCCTCGCCCAGTGCTTGAAATTTTCTAATTCTAAAATTGAGCTCAGTTTAATTGACAAACATTGTGTTTTGCATCGTTCCCTATCGTTAAAAACCTTGGCATTTTTGGTCAATGTTTAAAAAAAAACTTTACATCTGCCAATTTGTACTGGACCCCAATTCATGTAAAAAAGGGTATTCTAGGGATTTCCCTTTGGGAGGGACCTTCTATATCGCTATTCTGAAATTGCAATTGGATATTCCCCCCATTTTTAGGTTAATCGGTTTTTTTTCCCTGCGAATTATTTTAAAAACTTAAATCCCTTACCTATTTATACCTAAAACTCATAAGGGTCAAATGTTATGTATATAAGAAACAAAAACAGGGGAACCTTTATTTTTTTACCCGATCCCGGGGGGGGGGGGGGGTGGACCAAAGCCACTTTTGGGACTGGCTTCCCCCACTTCTGGGGAAACTTGGTAAACCCCATTTTATGGCTGGGGGGACATTCTCTGGGTTTTAATACCAAAATTAGGCCAAATGAAACCTATCCCAAATGTCCCAGCAAAACAAACGGGGGGTGGGGGACCCTCCTATTTTTCCATTGTTGGGCCTCAAACATGGTTGTTTTTTTTCAAAAATTTTTCCAAAAAATTCTCCTTTTCATTGGGGGAGGGGACTCTGTGCGGAAAAAGGGCTTTTAACTGAACATCTAAAATATTATAATAATTCCCCACTATGGACTTGGGTCACTATTGCTTAACTTGCTTCATTATTACATTCTGAATGGGGGAGAAAAAAGGAAAAAAAGCTAAGCAAAATTAGGGACAGGCACCAGGAACGTCCCTGAGTGAATTCCATGCTGGAGGAGGGAAGGGGAAAGTGTTTTAATTCTAAAAGGTTAAAATTTTCTACTTACGGGGTGGCTTCTAATTTTTCCTAAGGCAATTAATTAGGACTGGAGCTTTAAGCAAAAATTTTCCTACTGATTTGGATTGTGAGTGGGGGACTAAATGGGTACGGGGGTACAATAACTTGGATGCTATTCGATTTTGTTTATCCACCCTTTTTGCTGGAAAGAATCGGATCCCCCCCCCCCACCCCCCCCCACTAAAAACATTGGCAAGCTTCCCAAGGGCTTCTGGACTCACACTAAAAAACCCTGTTTTCTAATGGGGACTTGGTTAAAATATAAAATTTGCTAATGGGGATACTACTTGGAACTCATCTCTGCATTCTTTTAATTATTCTAGGGCAATAGTTAAACCTCGTTTCAAAGGGGGGGGGGAACAGGCGATTTTTGAGGTTTCAGTCTGTCAATTTCCTTAAGCAACATCATTTTACTTATACTAACTGTACTTAACCTATTTTCTATACTATCACTATTACCATATTGACTTCTGGAATCTGTGCCAAATTTTCATTTAGTGAAAACGGAAAGAAACGGACTATTTTAATGTACTGGCACATTTCTAAATCATTTTCTGTTATTTTCTCCTATTGAAGTTTTTAGGGGGCCTATTACATCTCTAACTTTAGATTTATATAGTTGGTAAAAAAGCTTTAGGGTTATTTTTTGAGTCGCTGGCTATCCTTATTTCATAATTTCTTTTTTGCTTTCATGATTTCCTTTTTGACCTGTCTTGATAGAGTCTGAGAGTATATATGTAAATGATTTTCACCTTTCTTTATTTTTCGATATATTCCTTTCTTTTTTCCTATAAGATCTATTAGATTATTAGTCATCCATTTTGGTTGGTTCTGCGTCGATCTAAATCTTCTTTTAGGGATATATTTATTTTGAGCATTGTGGAGTGAAGCAATAAACTGGTTATATGTAGGTGGCAAGTTTAACTCTGGCATATCCTGACTTAATCGCTTAACAATAGGGTCCACCCTTAAGTCTCTTCTTAGCCCACCATAATCGGCTTTTCTGAAATCTGGGAAAAGTGTCGTATTCTCTTTAGCATTCCCTGTCCATTGTATATTAAAATAAATAGATTTATGATCGCTATTTCCTAGGTGGTCACCAATCTCTACATTATTTATCATATGTTCATGTTACTGAAAACTAAATCAAGAATATTAATACCTCTAGTCGGCGTATCTATGAATTGAAATAAAAAACTATCTTGTACTACCTCTATAAACTCTACTGAATCGGAGTCGCCTATTTGGTGCTGCCAATCAATGTTCGGAAAATTAAAATCCCCCATAAATGCACCACATTGCTAAACCTTGATGCTATTTTAATTTCCTCCCATAACGATTTTCCGCCATTTCTACTCATATTAGGCGGTCTATATATAACTCCAATAACTATGGGTTCACTACCTTCGTTAAACCTCTACCCAAACACTTTCATTATCATTATTTAGTCTAATACCTGATTTAATACAGCTTTTTAATGTACTCCTGACAACACTGCTATACCCCCCGCCCCTCCTACTTGGTTCGGTCATATTTAAACAAAACTATATCCGGAATTTCAAATTCTGCTAAAAAATGCCTAGATTCTGTATTAATCCACGTTTCAGTTAGCGCTATTATGTCTATATTTTCTGTGCTAACGAGTGCTCTAAGTTCGTTCATTTTGTTACATAAACTCCTACAATTTGTATAATATACCCTCAACCTATTACTTTTATTTGCAACTAATTTTCTATTGTGTTTAGCTAACTTATTATTTCCTGTTGAACTACTAGCTCTAGACGGAAATTCTACTCTATCAGTATTCTCATCTTTACTATCAGTTACATGTGTAGTGTTATCGATACTACTATTACACATCACAATATCCGCACTATCTGACTGATTATTTCTATTTTACTCACGTGTTTGTCACATGAAGTACCTGCTCCATATGGAGACACACCCAGGTTTTTTTAACGAAACCCCGCAACAATCTTGTCGAGTGAGCTGGCCAAGGTCGAAACTCCTAGTCGAGAGAGATGTACTCCATCCTGGGCATACAGTTCATCCTTACCATAAAAGAGGGACCAGTTATCCAGGAATGGAATAGTATTTGCCTTACAATACTTCTCCAGCCGGCTATTTACACCAATAGCCCTGGAGGACCATTCCTTCCTTACCCCTCTTCTAGGCAGGATACTGTTTACCACAGGAACTCCACCTTTTCCTTGATCCTCTCCAACATTTCCTGATACTTGGAGAGCAACTCCTCAGTCCTGCATCTCCATATGTCGTTGCTCCCTGCGTTGAGGAAGATGATGGGGTCCTCCCCACTCACTTCCATGACAGCATCTATCTTCTCAGCCACCCTCCCGACTCCGGCACCAGGCACGCAGACAACTTTACCAACCTGAGTGTTTGTTGCCCTGCCAAGGTATCTAACCAATGAATCACCGACAATGAAAACAGACTTAGCTTTTTCCTTTTGTCGGCGTGTAGCAGCAGTTGTTGCAGCAACAGCAGCAGACTTCCCCCCCTCCCCTCTCACTGCCTCGATGATCGCCACTTCATCGCCATCACTCTCATCAGCCAAGGTGCTGAAGTTGTTGTGGGTCTTGACTGGCTGCCTTTTCAGCTTGCAGGCCGTTGCACTAGTTGACACCACTTTCCAAGGGGCTTCACGATCCCTGGGAACACTTCCGGTAGCCTCACACTTCTTCTCCGCCATAGCTAGTCTCAAGGCCAAATTTTCATCTTTGAGACACTGAATCTCCTGCTCCACACTCTCCAGTCTCTCTTGCAAAGCAAGACAAAGCTGGAGAGTATGGGAGGAGACAGCAGACTCATCAACAACAGCCATCACTATGAAAGTTCACTAGGACCTCACTAAGGGTAAACAGGTTCACTAGCGGTCACTGGGGACGTCCGCACAGGTCAGGGGTCAGAGAGCAACTGTCATATCCCCTCTAACTCTGCGTCTCTCTAACGAATGTAAACCTAATTTCTTCAACCTTTCTTCATACGGAAAATTTCTAATATTATGGATCATTTTTGTCATTCTACGCTGAATTCTCTCCAATGAATCTATGTCCACTCTGTAACAAGGACACCAAAATTGGACAGCATAATCCATAGGGGGTCTCACCAATGACAAGCAAAGTTTTAAGACAACATCAGCAGTTCTGTTACTCACACTCCTAGAGATGAACCCGAGAATCCTGTTTGCCTTATTACGAACGCTTATACACTGTTTTCTAGGCTTCAAATCATTGCCAACAAACACACCTAGATCTTTCTCGCAGTCTGAATTTTCTAATTCTAAATTAGCTAGTTTATATTTAACATTTGTTTGCATCTTCCCTATCTTTAATACCTTGCATTTGTCAATGTTAAACTTCATCTGCCAATTTACTGACCATTCATGTAAGGTATCTAGATCCCTTTGGAGGCACTCTATATCGCTATCTGAATCAATTGATCTCCCCATTTTAGTATCGTCTGCGAATTTACTTATCCTACTAGTTATACCTAAATCTAGGTCATTTATGTATATAAGAAACAGAATCTGTCCACTTACTTGTACCATTCCCATAATTGAATTTAGTTTTATCTACCACCTCTCTGTAATGATGCATGGTGGCACTAGGCCTGGCTATATACTTACACTCGATATCTCTAGCTTCTTTTACTTCTTGATATTTCTTTATTTTTGTTTTTACCTGTTTCAGAGATAGGGTACATTGTACATCAATTTCCATTTTTTCAGTAGCATATTTAGCTATTATGTCAAGTTGTCAACTCTTAGAGAGAGAGAGAGAGAGAGAGAGAGAGAGAGAGAGAGAGAGAGAGAGAGAGAGAGAGAGGGGGGGGGGGGAGGGGGGGGGGGGATAATAACCAGGCCCCTGCAGACAGCCAGGCATGCACGGCCACAAATGAGACACATGCAGCGAGACTCTTCTTGGCTTGTCACATCCTTGGCAGACAGGACGGGGGGGGGGGGTAAGTTACTTTGGTGCAACTCACTTCTGACTCTTGTTATGTGAGTCACCCTAGCCTGGCCTAACTTAATCTACCCTAGTATAATGTACAGTCTTGGACATGAATTTTTCATTTTTACAGGCAACTTCAGAAACCGTGATTTATTAATGTTTGTAGAATGTCTATGGATTAAATAAGAGGCTAGGTACAGTTATATAATTAATGACGTGCACAAATTTTCATCCACAAAAATGACCACTGACATGCTTGCATAATTTTAATATCTGAGGGTTTCTTTACGAGTGGCTGCACGACTGATCAGGACTGGGTTACGTAAAGTTAACTCGTGGGAGGGGTGGTGGTCAGCGGGAAATACAAGAGAGACACGCTGGTCGGGCGGATTAGAGCGCCACTACCCTCACCTAGTTAGTCCATAATCGTTTTTGTTTCACTTTAGCAGCAAATTTCCTAGTACGTAAGGGAGATTATATATAACTAGCATGTCTACGAATCCTATTAATACTACGTTTTCACAATGACCAACATTTTCTCAGAGTAATCAATATGGAAATATAAACAATATACCATCAATAGAAAAAACAGGCAACCTATAGACTACAACATTTCACGAATCAGTACTATCTTACGGAGAACATGTTCAACATAAACTCCAATACACATTTATAAAATTATACAGATACCAATTGGAAACTTTTATCAGCTCAAAATCATACCTATTCAACAATAAGTGATTTCTTGTAGATTATATTTACGAGTGAATTTCATTACGGCCCTTGGACTAAGGTCCCGTATAAATTTGTCCTTGGCTGACGGCAAGTTACCATGCCCCCATTTAGATTACTCAGTTATTCCTAAGATTTTGTAGTGAAAAATGTTGTTAAATCTGACAACTTGTATTCGTACGACAGAACAGTTTCACAGGTTTCCATTAAGGGGGGGATGGTTGTTTTTTCTGGCCCACCTTCCCCCCCATTATTTTTCAGATCTTAAGACGTTCGCCTCCTTAGTTTGTCGATTTTAAGACCTATCGTCCCATTTATCAATATCAAGACTTTTCGTGCCATTTAGGTGTCGATTTTGTCCTGGCAAGCGATAACGAGCCTGAAATTCTGGGAGAATCGGCCTTTGGACGAGAATTCTTCTACCGATAAATGTACTAATTTATCTCGAGATCGGTGGTGGTGGTGGTGGTGAGTGGGGCGAGATAGGGTGGGCTGGATATGATGGTGGTGGTGGTGGGCTGGGTGGTGGGTGGGGGTGAAATAAGGTGGGATGGATATGGTGGTGGTGGGTTGGGACAGGTGGGTGGGAAGGATATGGTGGTGGTGGTGTTGGTGAGATAGGGTGGTGGTGGTGGTGAGATAGGGTGGTGGTGGTGGTGATGGGAGGGGTGAGATAAGGTGGGCTGGATATGGTGGTGGTGGTGGGTTGGGACAGGTGGGTGGGCGGGAGTGGGTACCTGGTGGACGCCCTAACATTTCAAGTCCACCCACCCGAGGCTCAGAGAAAGTTCCAATCCTTCCCCAGCGGTGAGGCTTGGTTTTATGCAACTAAGATGGGGCACTTTGTAAACTAATGAGTCAAAATAAACATGTACAGTCGCGGTCAACAGTTCTGACACATTTTGACGATTCTAATTGATAACACGAAACTTCGAAATGTTTTATAATTTCCCAAAGTTATCCCCTTTCCTCCTGGGACACCATGTGTATATATATTTATATAAAAATTATAATGATAAAGTAATATAATAGCCCCCTCTTAATTTGAAGCTAATATAACTTTCCCTTGACAGACTCCATGTGTAGCTAATGGTATATATGTGTTTCATGTAGTGGCAGTGTTGAGTCCATGTACCTTGCTCTATATTTTACACACATTATCATCAAAGCTTATGTTGAACTACTAATTTTGACTGTAGTCCTTTGAAACTACATTACTATATTTTATCCCATTCTCAACATAAATGTGGTATTAAAGGCTTAAATCTCCGAATGATGGGGTAATGATTATGGATTGTGAGTGTACATAATGGTATCACCTGTTTTAGTCATGCGAATCTAACTAAACCTAACTGAAACTAGGATTAATGCTGTGAATGAGTTACAGGGTCTAATGCTCTCACAGGTTAGTATTAGCAATAGTACATAGGAATTCAATAAGAATAGTAGTGGTGTATTAATTTGCAAGATATTGTAGGCACCAATCGAGCATGGTAGTACCCAGGGGAAGCCACATAGGCTTATGATAAGGAGTTGCTCTGGAACTCCTGTTTCATTTGCCTGGCTTCCTCCATTGTTACATTTTGTGCCTCACCTACACAGAGAGTAATCCAGCTAACTCTCACAAACACCCTACTCCTATTAATTTCACTACACTTAACAAACACACCACACTGTTTTCTTACCAACACACCTAAATTACCTCTAGCGTACCTATAAGTTTGGCTCTGTTAATCTTTCAACCTTGGGGGGGAGGGAGGAATGTTGCGAGTGGCCTTGCCTTTTATCTCCTTCATGCACATACATATGACAAAAATACAATCGTGCTTATGAAATTTGCTCTCAAGTTTCCTTCCTGCCATGGACGCGATTTGTCAAACATAAAAATTTAAGTCAATACAAACAAAAATGTAAAATAGCGTATTATCTTGTTTTGGGCTACAGATTTTTTTTTTTTTTTTTTTTTTTTTTTTTCATTATTATGCTTAACAACATTTCAAGCATAGATATCTCTGATTGAAATTGTATTACAAAATTAAATACAAGTAATGTTTTACGTGGCATTTGCGTGTCCGAACCTAGACAAAATATTCATACTCTCTCTTTTCACATCAATAAGCCTGTGCCTCTATCATGTAATACCTTAATAGTTTCCGATACTTGAACGAAAATTAAATCATTCATTCATTCATTCATTCATCTCTCTCTCTCTCGCTCTTGCTCTCGTTCACTCTCACCCTCTCTCTTTCCAAGTAGCAACGAGAGAGAGAGAGAGAGAGAGAGAGAGAGAGAGAGAGAGAGAGAGCGCGAGAGCGAGAGCGAGCTATGCAGGCCAGGTGTGTGTGTCTCTTGCAGCAGGGAGAGGGAGGGAGGAGAGGGGCGGGCCGAACACTAGAACACTTGGATTATGCACACACACAAAAACGGGCCCGGATGCAAGTTTATTTTAGGCAACCCAGTCCGGACGAGAGATTCTGTGGTAATAGAAAACGGTTATCTTTGTTTTGCAACCCAGTCCTGACTAGAGTTTCCGTGGTAATAGAAAACGTTTATCTTTTTCTTTGATCGCTATATGGGTGCCGTCATTATTAAACAGTGGGGTAATATATTATTTTTGATCTTGTAGTCAATACAAACCAATAGCATAACAGTAGTAGTGTGTGTATGTAGAGCAGTGGTTCTTAACCTTTTTAGCACCGCGCCCCCCTTTGGTCAGGACTGTATTCATGATGCCCCCCCCCCCCCCCACGCCTCTGATGCCTAGGAAACTAATTTTCTTTTATCCATTCCATATGGATGCTTAAGACGCAAGATACTGTAAAAAGGGCGAAAAAATAACCAATCTGCATGGAAGGATTAAAACTGATTGATGGTTTTATGTCAACACTATATGTGGTTGCTCGGAATGACGGTTGTGAATTTTTCCTATCAAAGTTTTTTATTTATACATATCTTTGCGATTACCCTGTATGCATTTGAATGGCCTAGCCCTATTTTGAACTTTGATTACCCCACGCCCCCCCCTAGCATTGTCAAACGCTCCCCTAGGGGGGCGCGCCCCCCAGGTTAAGAACTACATTGTAGAGCGTTAATCGAGCAATGAACGGTATTGGTAATGGGTTGCATTTAATAAGAAGGAGCATCACACAGGAACATTATCATCAAATTTCGACTGTTAACATTTGACTGGTATCACCTTTGGGTATCTTTAGCACTGGTATTGGAAACTAGACTGAAGATAGATTAATGTATGGGACAATTATTTTCAAAGTTTACCTCAGAGCCTGCCAGACCAATGTTGACGATGCAAGCTGAGTGAATAATCTCTCGTGTGATACCGTCTATATATTCTTGGCCTGGATAGTGAAAACATTTATGACGCAGCACATCCCTTCAGAGGTGACAATGGTCGAGTGGTTAGAGCACTTCTGTATAAGGGCACTGAGTTTTATCCCAGGAAGGTACACTATAAGACACATATTCTGGCCGTAACTGACTCCTCGACCTGCTTTAAGGAACCTTTGAAATGCATATGTTATGTATGGAATTGATAAGAAGATTCGATTCAGTCAATCATACCTCTGACAATTTAGAGCATAATGTGTGACCCATAGTGTACAGGTTATTCTATTTAGAGCATAATGTGTGACCCATAGTGTACAGGTTATTCTATTTAGAGCATAATGTGTGACCCATAGTGTACAGGTTATTCTATTTAGAGCATAATGTGTGACCCATAGTGTACAGACTATTCTATTTAGAGCATAATGTGTGACCCATAGTGTACAGGTTATTCTATTTAGAGCATAATGTGTGACCCATAGTGTACAGACTATTCTATTTAGAGCATAATGTGTGACCCATAGTGTACAGACTATTCTATTCAACCCTCTCCAATAGATCCTTCCGAAATTGAAAACAAATATATATATATATATAAATAAAACATAAATAAACAAAATAGATAACAAAAATGCCGGTGACCCCCCGTAAGCTGAATAAAATAGTGTTAAAGGATGCAATTCAGAGGCAGCATTTGTGTCTTAGAATGTACAAACTATACCAATTAACAGTATACAAATGATCCTTCCTAAGCTGAATAAAATCATGTTAGAGCATACAGCCTCCCCACCTCCCTTAAGCCCGGACCAAATAAGGCGCCCGTGGCCGACATGGGTGGCTGTGGGCGGGTGTGGGCGTGGGCGGCTCCCGATATCACCTGCAAGAAAGTTATACCCAGTCAAGGATGTATGTGTGTGAGAGAGAGAGATAGAGAGAGAGAGAGAGAGAGAGAGAGAGAGAGATAGATAGAGAGATAGATAGATTGATAGAGAGAAAGAGAGAGAGAGAGATAGATAGGTAGATAGATAGAGAGAGAGAGGGAGAGATTTTTTAATATGTGTAAATATAACTTTAATAGTCAATTGTTCGCTTGGAATGTAAGATCTGGGTGGTCAGTTCATTTATGTATACTGTATATTATACAGTATACATAATTAAACTGACCACCCAGATCTTACGTTCCAAGCGATTTCATCAACAATTGACTCTAGGAAAGATAATAATATCCTAACTAGAGATTAAGTGGGAAAAATATAGCAAAGACGAAGGCTCTCGCTACACCCTCCACTTTCTCCGGCAAGTTACCGTACAATGAAAGTTAGACAAAGTAAACGTGACCTTTGAAGTGCGTTTTTAATATCAACTGAAGAGTTTTTTTATAGAGTTAGAACAGGAAAAAAAAAAAATCCTCCATGCTTTTCTCAACTAGACCCTTTTCATCCCAAAATGTCGTTTGCGTAACTATTTCGACAATCTAGAAAGTGTATATAAGTTGCTCACGTGATTCTCCTGATGGTTCTATTAACCTATATATGGAAAATACGGATAGAGTAGGTTTATTCGCAATTGCCATACTCAAATATGATAATCACCATACAGATCAACTCTCTGGCTTATCAACATTACTTGACAACACGTCATTATAGACTGACGAAGTTAAGGGGAGATCTCCACTTGAGGGATTTTTTTCTTGACCCCTTTCTCCCTCATGTTTAGCCCCATTGCTTTTGATATTATAAAACGTTTGCCCCATTAGTTTAGCGATTTTAAGAACTTTCACCCCATATTAAGACCTTTCGTGCCATTCAGGTGTCAATTTTATCCTGGCGAGCGATAGCGAGCCTGTAATTTAAGAGGAACCGGCCTTCGGCCGGGAAATTTTTCTACCGAAAAATGTACAAATTTATCTTGAAAGGGACTCAAGAGGGTGTAATTTTAAGCTTGATGGAGGTCTAGGGAACAAACTAAATACCTCCCCTTAAGAGAAGAGTGTTCAGCCCTGCCAAATTATTATATCTACACAATACCAATTTATTTCAGGTATATGTATAACCTATTCTTAGGCGTGGTCCTAGAGCTGCTGTTTATAACTTTATTAAAGAGAGAGAGAGAGAGAGAGAGAGAGAGAGAGAGAGAGAGAGAGAGAGAGAGAGAGAGAGAAGTTAAAATGAGGTAAACTAACGCTAGCGGGATGAACAGAAGCGAGGTGAAGTGAGGTGAGGCTAGATAAGAGTGGTGAGGTTGGTTAAGAAAGGTGAGGTGAAGTGATATGAGGTGAGGTTGGATAAGAGTGGTGAGGTTGGTTAAGAGAGGTGAGGTTGGATAAGAGTGGTGAGGTTGGTTAAGAAAGGTAAGGTGAAGTGAGGTGAGGTTGGATAAGAGTGGTGAAGTTGGTTAAGAAAGGTGAGGTGAAGTGAGGTGAGGTTGGATAAGAGTGGTGAGGTTGGTTAAGAAAGGTGAGGTGAAGTGAGGTGAGGTTGGATAAGGGTGGTGAGGTTGGTTAAGAAAGGTGAGGTGAAGTGAGATGAGGTTGGATAAGAGTGGTGAGGTTGGTTAAGAAAGGTGAGGTGAAGTGAGGTGAGGTTGGATAAGAGTGGTGAGGTTGGTTAAGAAAGGTGAGGTGAAGTGAGGTGAGGTTGGATAAGAGTGGTGAGGTTGGTTAAGAAAGGTGAGGTGAAGTGAGGTGAGGTTGGATAAGAGTGGTGAGGTTGGTTAAGAAAGGTGAGGTGAAGTGAGAAGCCAAAATAAAAGAGGTGGGGAAGATCATTATTTAAATTGATATGGGAAGGGAGAGGAGGGGAGAAGAGGAAAAATATAAAAATAATATAGGAATATAGAAAAGAGATCATCATGTGTGTATAGCCTAGTCGAACATTGGTTGCGTAATCATGTAAACATTAAGGGGAGGTTTTTAGTTTGTTTCCTACTCCTCCAGCATTTGTTAATTTGTGTTAATTTCTTTGGTTACCGGTACCTCTCAACATTTGAGCAACAAGCAAATATTAAATTCTGCCTATTAAGGGGAGGTATTCAGTTTGTTCCCTAGACCTCCATCAAGCTTAAAATTACACCCCCTTGACCCCTTTCAAGATAAATGCGTAAATTTTTCGGTAGAAAAATGTCCAGGCCGAAGGCCGGTTCCTCTTAAATTACAGGCTCGCTATCGCTCGCCAGGAAAAGATTGACACCTATATGGCACAAAAGGTCTTAACATTGACATAAATGGGGCGAAAGTTCTTAAAATCGCCAAACTAATGGGGCGAACGTGTTAAAATCTCAAAAATCAATGGGGCTAAACATGAAGAAGAAAGGGGTCCAGAAAAAAATCCCTCAAGTGGAAATCTCCCCTTAAGAGGCTAAAAAAACAGTAAAAGAATAAATTGGTTTCGTTAACGTTTTTTGGCTATTATTAGAGGATTATATTGAGATTAGGAAAGGCCTATGGAAGTCAAAGGGTTGGTTGAGAGTCTAATCCTTTTAATTTCCACATATCCTAAGCTGCATAAAATCGTCTAATGATAGCCCGAATATACTGTCAAAACGGGGCATAATCCACAAAGGGTTAACAATCATAATATATAAACTCTATGAATGGGACAGGAGAGAAAATATACAATATACTCTGTTCCAAATATACAATATACTCTGTTCCAAATATACAATATACTCTGTTCAAATATACAATATACTCTGTTCCAAATATACAATATACTCTGTTCAAATATACAATATACTCTGTTCAAATATACAATATACTCTGTTCCAAATATACAATATACTCTGTTCAAATATACAATATACTCTGTTCAAATATACAATATACTCTGTTCCACATATACAATATACTCTGTTTCAAATATACAATATACTCTGTTCCAAATATACAATATACTCTGTTCAAATATACAATATACTCTGTTCCAAATATACAATATACTCTGTTCAAATATACAATATACTCTGTTCCAAATATACAATATACTCTGTTCAAAATATACAATATACTCTGTTCCAAATAGGTAGGGTAGAAATCGTGAACCCTAACCTCTGCAACTCAAAAAGGGCTTGAGCAAATGGGCTGTATATTACCACACCTATTCCCTGGCTGAGCCTTCCGAAATGGAAAACAAAAATATTAGCTCGAGTACTCAACTAATATTCCCATAACCAAAGAGCGATCAACTACAGCGTACAGTCGCGCTAATAAATCATCCCCCAGCTGTCATTACGTTTGGCTCTCTCTGCGCTGTATTAATGTCTGTCAGATGTTGATTAGGGTGGATAAGTGTAGGAACATGGTTGTATATCTCACTCAAAAAGAATAAATCATGTGTAAATATTGCCGATACCAATTATTGATCAAAACATATTTGGTGCCGAGCATCACTTATTAGCGCGACTGTACAGTTGGCCACATAAGACAGAACTTATGCATGGAAGTAAAATAGCATGCATGAATTGCGAGTGGCTTCTTTTAATTGTCAGTTGCCTAATCAGATGAGTTAAGGGGAGGTTTTTAGTTGATTCCCCAGACTTCCATCAAACTTAAAATTACTCCCCCTAGACCCCCTTTCAAGATAAATTTGTTCATTTTTCGGTAGAAAATTTCCCGGCCGAAGGCCGATTCCCCTTAAATTACAGGCTCGCTATCGCTCGCCAGGAAAAAATCGACACCTAAATGGCACGAATGGTCTTAAAATTGACAGAAATGGGGCGAGGGTTCTTAAAATCGCCAAACTAATGGGGCGAACGTTTTAAAATCTCAAAAGCAATGGGGCTAAACATGAGGGAGAAAGGGGTCCAGAAAAAAATCCTCCAGGTGGATATCTCCCCTGTTAAACACTACATAAGAAACTACACTCGTAATTCAATCATGCGCATTATATTTCCATGTATAAAGAACACAGAGAGGAACAGATCCTATGTGGGCAACTGTACAATCGCCTGCAGTGATAGGTGGCCCGTATTTTATTGCAGGTTTCAGACACGCTCAATTACACATGTTGAAACATCTCCTTTAAGGGGACGATTTTTCTGGACACCCTTCTCTCTCGCTTAGACCCCCTATTTTGAAATATTAAGACGTTCACCCCATTAGTTTGACAATTTTAGGAACTTTCGATCCATTTCTTTGTCTATTTCATAATGTTCTGCCATTTAGGTAACATTTTTTTCCTGGCGAGCATTAGCGAGCTTGCAATTTCGGAGGAATCGGTCTATGACCGGGACATTTTTCTCCCGAAAAATGTACACATTTATCTGGAAGGAGGATCTTGGGGGTACTTTTTAAAGTTTAATAGAGGTCTAGGGAAGGGGTGGGGTGGGGAGGGTGGAATAGATGATAACAAATATATATATAAAAACAAATAGAACAACCTCCCTATATACTGTACATAACCAACTCCATATTTTCCGTATTGACTGTTGACTGTCTAGCATTTATCATATTGTAGTGTACCAGGTACTTGTCCAGGCTATTGTACAGTACAGTCACCTGCTGCAGCAACTGGTGTACACAGTGTTATAGGGTCATCTTGAGAGACTCACCATATACGAGGGGAAACACTGAATCCGGTATGTGTGTAAGGGGAGTTTTGTTTATCCTTAGACCTCTAGGCTATCACTCGCCAGGTTAAAATAGACACCTAAATGGCACGAAAGGTCTTAAAACGCCAAACTAATGGGGCGAATGTCTTAAAATATAAACAAATGATGAGCGAAACATGAGACAGAAGAGGGGTTCAGAATAAAACCCCTAAGTTGCATTTCATTCACAGTAGTGTAATTAAACCTATTTCAAAAGCTATAATAAAAGTTGAATTAACATTTAAAACGTTATTGCATAATTATTCAACACACATACACGTGAGAGAGAGAGAGAGATTGATTGATTGATATTTCTATTGCTAAAAGGTACATATACAATAAGAATGATGATACATATAGTAATTAATGTGGCAAGTGCAGCTAGCTAAGAAGTAGTTCATGTTAGCTAGCTACTGTATATAGGCATAATAAAATATATGAAGCTAAACAGCACATAGTTGCTGTACAATTATTAGATGTAATAAACAATATTCAAGCTATAATAATTTGTAGTGGTTCTTACTAAATTATACAATTGAGAGAGAGAGAGAGGGATGAGTGTGTGAGTGATTGTGCGAGTGAGAGTGTGTGTGTGTGTGTATATGTATGTATGTATGTATATGTACGTGTGTGAGAGAAATAATCCTCCCCCCCTTCCCACCCATTACCACGTGTAGAGAGAGAGAGAGAGTAGAGTGAGAGAGGGAGTAGCAGGAAATACCGGACAGGTATTTGATAACACACCCACCACAATACACACTCTCAAATTAACGTGTGCATATATACTTAAGGGGGGGGGGGGGGGGAGGAGGGATCTATTTGCTTATGTAAATACATTTCTCTTATTATTATTATTATTATTATTATTATATATCTTATTATTATTATTATTATATAATTATCTTATTATTATTATTATTATTATTATTATATATCTTATTATTATTATTAATATTATATAATTATCTTATAATTATTATTATTTGTTTATTATTTTGTTTTTAGTTTTCTCCCTAGACCTCCATCAACCTTTAAAACAAAACAAAAACCCAAGACCCCCCCCCCCTTCAAGATAAATGTGTACATTAAAGCACAGGCTCTCTATCACTCGTCTGTCACTCGTCAGGAAAAAATCGACACCTAAATTGCATGAAAGTCTTAATATTGGCATAAGAATGGGTGGAATGATCTTAAAATCGCCAAACTAATGTGGCAAACGTCTTAAAATATCAGAACTAATGGGGCTAAACATGAGGGAGAGGGGGGTCCACAAATAGCAACCATAATGTGCGTTGAACCTTTATGAATGGTCTGACATTAATATCAGCTCAAATACTTAATTAATACAGAGGGAACACAGAGTTGCTATAAAACAATGGTTTGCGGAAATGTATTTAATAAGTTGATCATATCAAGGTTGAAATTAGCAATATTACTGTACATTTTGTAGCAGCGATAGAATAGCGAGAGGGATGCAACATTGCGGCGAAGAGAGAGAGATTGCAGATAGTTGTTGAGTGGACGGGAGTTAATGATACGAAAGGCTTTCCTTTCTACTTTGTCTAGGAGTGCGGTGTGAGAGGATCCTCCCCACACATGTGAACAATACTCAATACAAGAGTGCACTGTGCCCCTGTACAGAGCAAGAAGCTGTGCAAGGGTAAAGAACCACTTTGAGGCGGTTGAGCACACCCAACTTCTGGGAGGCTGCCTTAGCAAAATTGGTACTATGGTACTTCCAAGAGAGAGCAGAAGAAAAAGAGACACCGAGAATATTGAGAGAAGACGAAGGATTGATTTTTGTGTTGTTGCAGTATAAGGGATAGTCCTCTGGGAGTATCGGACGGGTAATAAGATGAAGAAATTGGGTTTTGGAAGCATTAAAAGCAACAAGGTTTTCTCTCACTGAATATGTGAACAATTTAATAGATAATAAGTATCCCAGCCACATGCGTATATCATTATTTCTTAATACATTTGGTTACCACAAAACAAAGTTATACAAATTGCTAGTGGTTGTCTACTAGAAACAACTTAGTTTGGTTTAAGACAAATATTTTGCTCAGATTAATTTTAGGGTCTTCTTTACCTACTAGCCAAGAAATCCTATAAATTTTCCTTCAAACCACTTCAACATTCAATGAGGCACTCTTCATTTATCATTATATTAAGCTAAGGGAGGATCTGTTAAAGCCAAAGATTTAATCGAGATCCAGTATATAATTTTGATTGATTGAAGTTTGTCTTAAGGGGAGGCAGACCGTTTGTGGTCTATTTATTAATGTATTCATATTTTTTTTTAGTTTTCTCCCTAGACCTCCATCAAGCTTAGAAAACCACCCCCGAGACCCCCCTTCAAGATAAATTTGTACATTTTTCGGTAGAAATATTACCCGGCCGATGGCCGGTTCCTCTTAAAATTTCAGGCTCACTATCGCTCGCCAGGAAATAATCGACACCTAAATGGCACGAAAGGTCTTAAAGTTGACAACAAAATGGGGCAAAAGGTGTTAAAATCGCCAAACTAATCTTATAATCTCAAAACTAGTGGGGCTAAACATTAGGGAGAAGGGGGTCCAGAAAAACGGTCTGCCTCCCCTTAAGCTATATAAGATGTTATAATGAACTCCGAAGTTGACAGAATGAATTAATACACCATTTGAGAAGGAGCACTTTATTGACGTTTCACAAAAATAAAGTAAAAAAAAAAAAAAAAAAAAAAATATATATATATATATATATATATTACTGCACGGGTTGATAATAATAAAGGCAGCAAGATAATAATAAGAAGACGAATGGAATCTTTTCGGAGTATATTGTGTAAAAGTGTGTAAAGGCAGTAGCGGTGAAGGAAGGGATCGGGGAGCGGGTGGGGCAGTAAAGTACCAATATGGGTCCCGCCCTCTACTACACTACTACTATACCCTGCCCACCACCCACACTGATTGGTTGATAGTGAGGGTGGAGTGACCAACCCACACCCGCCCACTCTAACCCACACACGGGGGATTTTTGGGTTGTGGGTACAGACAACCACACTCACACCCACATACATTATCTGGAGGTGTGGGTATTGGGCACGGACAAACATCACCCACACCCGCCCACACTACCTCACACACGGGGGATGTGTGGGTTGTGGGTACAGACACCAACACCCACACACATTCTCTGGAGGTGTGGGTATTGGGCACAGACACACATCACCTACACACATTACCCACATACTCATGGGTAGGTGTGGGTACATATAGATAACAACACATAGAAAGTATGTGAGGGAACATATATATACCACATACACAAATAGGTACACATGTGATGCATATACAGTAGATAACACATACACACTTATGGGTATGTGTCTTACCTTCATCCTATGACTTAGACTGCTTTAAACTTCGTGTGTCCAGGTATTTTGACCCCAACATCCCTTGAATTTGGCTCTGTCACTCTTAACTTTTGGGGGAGACACTCGTTATAGGCAACCTGCCTTTTGTCTCCTCCACGCACAAAAAAAAAAAAAAAAAAAAAGTGGGAGTACATATTATAGATAACACATAATATATAGGAGTACATGTAGATTGGGCATGTGATAAGGAATTGCTGGAACCCCTGTTTCATTTTTCTGGCCTCCCTCTCTGTTTCTGCTTGTGCCTCACCTACACAGAGAGTAATCCATCCAGCTTTCACAAACACCTCCCTCTCCTATTCATTCCACTACACTAAACAAGCACACCACACTTCTTGGCAATGCACAACAACATAACAAAATAAAATAAAAATGCTCTGCCACTCTCTCAACTCTGGGGGGACACTGGTTACAGGCAGCTTTGTCTTTTGTCACCTTCATACACATAGACAAATATGTGGTAATATACATAACATTACATATACACATATATGTATACGTGTGGCTGCATATACTGTATATATAACAACACATATACACATATATAGGGGTACGTCTGTGTACATTTAGATAACAACACATACACACATAGAGGGGTACGTGTGGGTACATATAGATAACAACATATATACATACCTAGGGGTACGTCTGGGTACATTTAGATAACGACATACCAATACCTAGATGAGATCTGTGGGTACATACAGACAACAAAACACATGGGCATGTGGGTACATGCAGACAATAACACACACACACACACACACACACACACACACACACACACACACACACACACACACACACCTAGGCAGGAGTGTGGGAGCAGACAACACCGCCTTTGCTATGAAACTCCCTACACCTGTTAAACAATTGTACTCTTTCCCGGATCTTTCTTTATGAGCCCCCTTATATCTGTAGGCAGCTACTAATCGGTCCTATTCCATAATACACTATATAGTAGAACTTCAACGCAAATACAATGGATTCTCTGCAATTCATACACATATGCACATCTTTCTCTTTCCCTCTGCCTCTCGATATATATATATATATATATATATATATATATATATATATATATATATATATATATATATATATATATATATATATATATATATATATATATATATATATATATAGATATATATATATATATATATATATATGTATAGATATATATATATATATATATATATATATATATATATATATATATATATATATATATATATATATATATATATACAAGCACACACAACCAAAAACATCCACCTTTGGCTTGGAAACTAGGATAGAGGAAGTAGGATGAGACAAAGATGGGACTGGTGGCAGTTGCTTCACCTGAGTCTCGGTGAAGAAAGGAAGATCTGGTTTGTTGGTGAGAGGTGGTTTTCAACAGAGGGAAAGTGAGAGGAAAGGCCGAGAATATTCCAAAAGTTGATGGTGAGATTGACAGGCCGTGGTCCAGAATATTGTGAGGGGTCGTTAGGGAAAGTCACCTGCTTGTTTTCTCTTTCTCTCCTTTTCTCCCTTTATCTGGCTTGTATCCATTCGGCCCCATTCAGCCAACTGTTTTAAGACGTTTATCCCCATCCAAGTGTCGAAATCTTCCTTGCGAGCGTTAGCGAGCCAGTATTGTATGGAGAAATCCGGCTTCGCCGGAGAAATTTTTCTATCGAAAAATTTGCAAATTTAGCTTGCTCTCAAAACAAAAATATATATATGCTGGCTCACTACCGCTGACCAGGAAAATATTGACACCTGGATGGGGATAAACGTCTTAAAAGAGTAGGCTGAATGCGGCCGAATGGATACAAGCCAAAGAGAGAGGGAGAGAAAGAGAAAAAAAGCGAGGTGGGCTCCCTTAAGGAAAGGTCGGGTCATTATGGGGAATCTATGCCCCCCATCCTAGGGACTCCGAGGCTGGGATGACAGTCGCCATTTTGATCAAATTTCGGTGTATTAAAAAGAAGCGTAATGTGCTTGATTAGTGTTGTGGTAAGAAGAAGAGGTGTTTGTGAGAGCTAGCTGGATTGCTCTCTGTGTAAGTGAGACAAACAAAATGAGTAGGTGGACTAGAGACTATGGCATCCGAGTGTACATGGGAGACAGTGGGTGGTGGTGGTGGTATCAGGTAGGTGTACAGGTGGTGGAAGGGGTTTTGATGACGCTAGGGACCCTATAATACAAGACACACCCCAACGTTAAGGGGGGATTTCCACTTGGGGGATTTTTTTCTCTCTCATGTTTAGTCGCATTGCTTTTGATATTCTAAGACGTTCGCCCCATTAGTTTGGTGATTTTAAGAACCTTTGCCCCATTTCTGTCAATTTTAAGACCTTTCATGCCATTTAGGTGTCGATTTTATCCTGGCGAGCGATAGCGAGTCTGTAATCTAAGAGGAACCGGCCTTTGGCCAAGAAATTTTTCTACCGAAAAATGTACAAATTGATCTTGAAAGGGGGTCTAGGGGGTGTAATTTTAAGCTTGATGGAATTCTAGGGAACGAACTAAAAACCTCCCCTTAACCCATATGGGAGCCACTGGGGTCGTTAGCCTCTCCTTACACTCATATAAACACAACACAAACAAACATTCAACATTCTGGTACAGGCTATTTAGTTTGATCGTTGGAACTAAATTTATACTGGATTAAAATAAAGTATCACCCGCTGTTTGATAATTGACTATTTGAGAGTTTCATTCTATAAGGAAGTTGGAGCTGTAGACATCGATATTTAGCAGAATAACCAGCTATAATACGGATTTAGTACATTTATTAATACATAAAACCAAATTCAACATACTATTTATCCATCAGAAACCTACATAATTACTGTATTTGTGCTAAATATCGATGCTTACAGGCCGAACTTCCTTATAGCCTGAAACTCGCAAGTGGTAAATTACGGTACTAATATAACGTCCCAATATAGATGGGCAGTCTCTTTTCCTACAGGTTTTCTAGATGAGACAGGTGGGTAGATGACGTCACCTAGATCTATATGTGGGCTGGTGGGGTGAGGAGGGAGGGTGGAGGGTGGAGGGGAGGGGAGTATTGCATCACACGGTAACGGGAGCCACCTCACACAATACTGTAACCCCTGCTGTACCGGTGTTGTACTGTTCATTATCATTCTTGCAACTATTAGGCGATTTTGTTCATCTTAGGAAGGACGTCTACCTAATTAAAAGGCTATAATATACAGTCTATATCAATTAATCCTTTCAGCTATAATATATCCTTCATAAGCTTCGTACAATCGTCTAAATGTAGCTAAAGTCAAATACAAAATACGTCACCGGTAAAAAAGGGGATAATGTTCTCACTATAAAGTAAAGGTAGGGAGGGAAGGGGTAGAGGAGGGGGGGGGGGGGAGTCATGCATGGCTGCGCTTTACCATGGCGCTTATCTCTGTGTTTCCCCCTTTGGAGCCTATGGTATGTGAGCCATTTATAGTCTATTATGTTAACCTGGCGAGTGTGTACTTGGTCCCTTTGAGCTAGACACTCTACTTATACCTGATTGACTGGTGGTGTTGTGTCGTACTGTACAGTATATAATTATCTTGTGCTGGTTTTTACAATGGGAATAAGTCACTCAAACACTGGACCAACAAGCCAAGTAAGGCTCTCTACCTCAAAGGGACCAAGTGCCAATTCGCCTGGTTAAAAACATGGACTTTAGGTTGTTTGACAGGGGCTAGTACATAATCCAGGCTACCACACTTTATCTCCTCAGATGGGTCACCGTAAATGTCCACTAACTCCAGGTTCCCATTTACTGTAAGATGCACAAAGGCATCCATGTGAACAGACTGCCTTTCCATCTCGTCATGTTGAACATCAGAATCAGGTTCTGTTGGTCTCCTTATATAAATTCTCCTCATTTCGTTCTTGTATTGACTTTTGTTACTTTAACTAACTGTTTAAATAGCATCTCGCATTTTTACAACATGATATAAATCTTTATCTACCTCGGTAATTATGTGTGTTTTTTTTTTGTTTTTTTTTTTTTTTTTTAGTGGTTTAAGGGATGAGGTCACGAGGAACCTATTTACCCTGGCATAGACCTATTTTACTGTTAGGCGATCAGAACAGAGGCAAGGGGTGTGAGGAGATTGCCCAACTATCTCCACCAGCCGAGAATCGAACTCGGTCCTCCCGGTTAGAAACAGAGCGCTCTACCAATGTCGCTACTGGTCACCCCTCGGTAATTGTTTACAAGAACGGCTTCTCCTCCGACGTGCGTGACCGCCGCCTAGCGGTGGACGTAAACAAACACTCATGTGACTCACCCGCCGCCTCCGACATTATCTATTACCCTAACCTAACAAACTTACCTAACATGGGGGCTGCCACCCCCAGACCCCCGCTGCTAATAAAAATGACGTAGAAGACGTCAAATTACTAAGAAGACACTGCGGGAGCGTGAATGTTGCCTAGCCAGGATACTTGTGAACGTAAACAAACAGTCACATGACCCGATAACCTTCTCCGGACCTCCGACGACAATATTGTGATTACCCTAACTTAAAAACATGACCTATCCAGCTGCTCTTAAAAATTATGTAGAAGATGTCACATTACTAGAAAGCACTGTGGGAGAGTGAAAAACACCTCCGAGATCGATGTCACATTACTAGAAAGCACTGTGGGAGAGTGAAAAACACCTCCGAGATCGATGTCACATTACTAGAAAGCACTGTGGGAGAGTGAAAAACACCTCCGAGATCGATGTCACATTACTAGAAAGCACTGTGGGAGAGTGAAAAACACCTCCTAGATCGATGTCACATTAATAGAAAGCACTGTGGGAGAGTGAAAAACACCTCCGAGATCGATGTCACATTAATAGAAAGCACTGTGGGAGAGTGAAAAACACCTCCGAGATCGCGCATCGTAACAATAGAAAACTGGAATTTTCGAGGGTAAGCTCCTCTGATATATCGTCTGTCCACAAAATTTAATAATATATCATAAATTCAGCATTTCCGTTCTGAAATTCACTATACACTATGGATTCCTACAGTCTTATCTATTAATTTTGGACAGTTTGTAAGGGAGTAGTGCGGGAGCCGTTATAGTAAAGAATTACGCAACCCTTATCCCACACATACTACATGGGCTACACTGATAAGTGTTGGTATCAGAGTTGTTTTAAATTGGTTTAAAATAACCAATATCCTATAATGTACCAATAATGAGATAGAGACATTTGAAAAAAAAATGAATTCAAGCTCATACCATGGACAAAAATAGTCGGCAATTATCAGAACACAGACCCATATACCCCCAATCACACAACACACACACACACACACACAAACACGCACACCATCAAACCAGTGTCAACACATAGACAGGGAGCTATATCCCCCTCCACCACCAAACAGACAGTCTTACAAGGAGATAAATTTATATTTGTTGAAGGCTTAAGAAGCGCGGAATTAGGGTCCATGAAATATTTATGGCAACGCTATGTCATATATTCATTAAGTAATTCATCAAATGTAACGACTGTATCCCTATGCTCTCCTCACACCCTTGGTTCTGCTACATAGATATTAAGGGGCTAGTGGCTGTTTTATGGGGCTATGTATTAATTTATTCATGTATTTTTTAGTTTCCTCGCTAGATCTCTATCAAGCTTTAACAAAAACACCCCCTAGACCCCCCTTCAAGATAAATTTGTACATTTTTCAGTAGAAAAATGTCCCGGCCGGTTCTTCTTAAAATTACAGGCTCGCTATCGCTCGCCAGGAAAAAATCGACCCCTAAATGGCACGAAAGGTCTTAAAATTGACAACGAAATGGGGCGAAAGGTGTTAAAATCGTCAAACTAATGGGCCGAACGTCTTAAAATCTCCAAACAAATATGGTAAACAAGAGGAAGAAGGGGGACCCGAAAAAGCGAGTACTACCCCCTTAATGCACGCACCTCATGAATGGTACACAATAGGACATTGGTTATCTAGCAGTGTTTACTTCTTGTTCCCTGAATATATTATGCCCTGTAATTTGTGCTGGTGTCCTGTACTGTAATTTGTGCTGGTGTCCTGTACAGTAATTTGTGCTGGTGTCCTGTACTGTAATTTGTGCTGGTGTCCTGTACAGTATATCCGTATTAAGGGGAGGTATTTAGTTTGTTCCCTACGTTTTCATCAAGCTTAAAATTACACCCCCTAGACCCCCTTTCAAGATAAATGTGTACATTTTTCGGTAGAAAAATGTCCCGGCCGGAGGCCGGTTGCTCTTATATTACAGGCTCGCTATCGCTCGCCAGGAAAAAATCGACACCTTAATGGCACGAAAGGTCTTCAAATTAACAGAAATCGGGCAAAATGGCTTAAAATGTCCAAACTACTAGGGTGAACGTCTTAAAATCTCAAAAGCAATGGGGATAAACATGAGGGAGAAAGGGGTCCAGAAAAAAATCCCTCAAGTGGAAATCTCACCTTAACCCTTTGAGTACCAGCGACGTGTGTTATGTTTTATTCTAGCTATATTTAGACGATATTATGCAGCTTAGGAAGGATCCGTGGTATTAAGAGGGTAGGTTGAGACAGTTTGAAGCCTTATTATTGTTAAGAGGTCCTTCCTAAGCTGTATATCATCATCCATTAGCTGCCAGAATAGGATGAAAAGGACGTCCCTGGTAGTGAAGGGGTTAATTAAAGTCCTTCACCAGCTGTTTTAGGTTTACTGTATTATCGTCCTCATCATCATCACCTTCCCTCATCAGGCGTGGTCATTATACCTATGCTATCCTCGTCCCCCCCCCACCCCCCACCCCCCCGCTACCGTAATACCCCCTCTTAATTATCTCTCTCTCCCCTTTCCCTATCTCCCCTATTTTCCTCTCTCGCACTTGTATATCTCTTATTCTATCTCTCTGACCCTCCCCATGACCCTCTCTCTCTCTCTCTGCCCTCCCCCTCTCTGACCCTCCCCTTGACACCTCCCTCTCTCTCTCTCTCTCCCTCTCTGACCCTCCTCTTGACACCTCCCTCTCTGACACCTCCCTCTCTCTCTCTCTCCCTCTCTGACCCTCCCCTTGACACCTCCCTCTCTCTCTCTCTCTCACCTCCCTCTCTCTCTCTCTCTCCCTCTCTGACCCTCCTCTTGACACCTCCCTCTCTGACCCTCACCTTGACACCTCCCTCTCTCTCTCTCTCCCTCTCTGACCCTCCCCTTGACACCTCCCTCTCTCTCTCTCTCCCTCTCTGACCCTCCCCTTGACACCTCCCCCCCCCCTCTCTCTCCCTCTCTGACCCTCCCCTTGACACCGCCCCCCTCTCTCTCTCTGTTCTAGTATGCTATCCTTTTCTTTCACTTCTCTTTACTTAGGGGGGGGGGGTTGCTATCCTACTAAAAATGAGTCCGAACTACCTGGTTTGTGTCGTAAGGTCTGTGTGGTGGATGTATCTACGTTAGTCTGTAAATCACTCTCTCCCCCCTACCTCTACTCTGTCTCTCCCCTACCCCTTATTATTTCCCCCCTCCCCCCCATATCTCTCTCTCTCTCCCCTACCTCTACTCTGTCTCTCCCTTACCCCTTATTATTTCTCCCCCCTCCCCCCTCTCTCTCTCTCTCTCTCTCTCTCTCTCTCTCTCTCTCTCTCTCTCTCTCTCTCTCTCTCTCTCTCTCTATCTATCTATCTATCTATCTCTCTCTCCCTTATTCTTCTTATTTATCTCCCCCTTTTCCTCCCCCGTTTTGTTTTGCTTCCCTCCCTCCCCTACTCTTATTACTACTCTCCCTTCTCTCTTACTTCCCTCCCTCCCTACCCTACTCTTTTTATTTATCTCTCCCCTTCCCCTCCCTAGCTCTCCCCTTCCCCTCCCCCCCCCCCTCTCTCTCTCTCCCCTCTAGTAATGATAGTGTGTGTCGGGGTTACAACTCACGCACCTCTCTCTCTCTCTCTCTCTCTCTCTCTCTCTCTCGATATTCTTTCAAAAATCTGAGTACAATATCCAGCTTGTGTGGGTTGTCAGTAAATCGGCCTCTATTGTGTGTAAGACGACACTGACATCAGCATATAAGATTGTATTGTAATTAAGGGTAAATGTGTACCTGTGTAATGCAATGGAGTACATAACTAACGGTACAGATAGAGATAGAGAGAGAGAGAGAGAGAGAGAGAGAGAGAGAGAGAGAGAGAGAGATAGATAGATAGATAGATAGATAGAGAGATAGATAGATAGATAGATAGATAGATAGATAGAGAGAGATAGATAGATAGATAGATAGATAGATAGATAGATAGAGAGAGAGAGAGAGAGAGAGTGAGAGATAGATAGATAGAGAGAGAGAGAGAGAGAGAGATATTTACGCCATTACTGCACTATACAATGTCTTTTTAAACCTTTCTGTACAGGTGTCTTTATAACATTGTATTATCATCATTATTATATTTAGGGGATTTTGTGCCGCTTTTATAAAGACTCAGCGGTAGTAGTAAACAAGAGTATATAAGTGGGATAGTTCGAAGCCTGTTAAGGGGAGATTTCCACTTGAGGGACTTTTTTCTTGACCCCTTTCTCCCTCATGTCTAGCCCCATTGTTTTTGAGATGTTAAGACGTTTGCCCCATTAGTCTGGTGATTTTAAGAATTTCCGCCCAATTCTGTCAATTTTAAGACCTTTCGTGCCATTTAGGTGTTGATTTTATCCTGGCGAGCGATAGCGAGCCTGTAATTTAAGAGCAACCGGCCTTCGGCCGGGCCATTTTTCTATCGAAAAATGTACAAATTTATCTTGAAAGGGGGTCAAGGGGGTAACATTTTAAGATTGCTGGAGGAGTAGGAAACAAACTAAAAACCTCCCCTTAACCCCTTCGTTACCGGTGCCGTCCTTTTAACTGTATTCTGGCTACTATTAGAAGATTGTGTTCAGTTTCAAATGGGGCCTCCAGCAAATGGGGCCTCCAGCAAATGACAGGCTTCGAACTATCTCCCGCTTAACCCTTTCTACTACCCCAGATCCTTCTTAAAGTGCACAACATCGTCTAAATGATATACTGTAGCTAGAATAGAATGACAACAAACAAATGCGTCGCCGGTACAGAAGGGGTTAATATTGCTGTTAAGGGGGGTGACCTGCTTTTTTGTTATTTCTGTCCTTTTCTCTCTGGCTTGTATCCATTCGGCCCCATTCAGCCAACTATTTTAAGACGTTTATCCCCATCTAGGTGTCGATTTCTTCCTGGCGAGCGATAGCGAGCCAGCATTATATGAAGAAATCCGGCTTCGCCGGAGAAATTTTTCTATCGAAAAATGTACGCCTGTTGTCAAACAAATATACAAAATATGCTGGCTCGCTACCGTTCGCCAGTAAAAAATTGACACCTGGATGGGGATAAACGTCTTAAAACAGTAGGCTGAATGGGGCCAAATGGATACAAGCCAGAGAAAGATAGAAAAGGACAGAACAAAAACAGGCCACCCCCCTTAAACTGAATACAATCGTCTAATAGGAGCCAGAATAAAGTTAAAAGGACGGCCCCGGTACTGAAGGGGTTAATCGTGCGGAAAATATGATGCTTCTTAATTCATGGTCCCGATACGTGACATTTTGGATTGTTTATTGTGTATTCCGGGCAAGGTGTACGGCAGAGCAAAAAATATAATGTGGGGAGGATGGTTGCTACTCTTTGCAGCAATAGGACCTGTTTCTTCATTGTTTTCTGCGTAAAGCCGCTGTCACACGAGGGCTTTTTCCGTCAATTTTCCATGAGCAAGTTTTTGCTCGTATTATTTCGGGACTTTTTCGCACTGGTATTGGTAACTAGCCTGAAGGTGGATTATGTTAGGCGGCTGAATTCTGATAAAGTGTGATTTTGTTAAGCTTCCAGACCGTAATTGCCCGTAAAAATTGCTCGAAATAGGGCTCGTGTGACTCCGGCTTAACCCCTTGTGTACCGGCGATATTTTTTCATTATATACTGGCAACTATTCGACGATTTGATTAAGTTTAAAAAGGGTAACCGGCAATTAGCTATATCACTTAACCCTTTGTACTACCACAGATCCTTCTTAAACTGCATACAAAATCGTCTAAATATGTCTAGAATAAAACTAAAAAAAACATCTCGTTGAATTTACATTTTACGATTTTCCATGGATTAGGAATGACCTGGAGGAGTTGTATTATGGTTGCTGGAGATAGTCGTACCCCTCTCCATCCCTTTATAGTTGTATTATGGTTGCTGAAGATAGTCTGTACCCTTCTCCATCCCTTTATAGTTGTATTATGGTTGCTGGAGATAGTCTGTACCCCTCTCCATCCCTTTATAGTTGTATTATGGTTGCTGGAGATAGTCGTACCCCTCTCCATCCCTTTATAGTTGTATTATGGTTGCTGAAGATAGTCTGTACCCCTCTCCATCCCTTTATAGTTGTATTATGGTTGCTGGTGATAGTCTGTACCCCTCTCCATCCCTTTATAGTCGTATTATGGTTGCTGGTGATAGTCTGTACCCCTCTCCATCCCTTTATAGTTGTATTATGGTTGCTGGAGATAGTCTGTACCCCTCTCCATCCCTTTATAGTTGTATTATGGTTGCTGGAGATAGTCTGTACCCCTCTCCATCCTTTTATAGTTGTATTATGGTTGCTGGAGATAGTCGTACCCCTCTCCATCCTTTTATAGTTGTATTATGGTTGCTGGAGATAGTCTGTACCCCTCTCCATCTCTTTATAGTTGTATTATGGTTGCTGGAGATAGTCTGTACCCCTCTCCATGCCTTTATAGTTGTATTATGGTTGCTGGAGATAGTCTGTACCCCTCTCCATCCCTTTATAGTTGTATTATGGTTGCTGGAGATAGTCGTACCCCTCTCCATCTCTTTATAGTTGTATTATGGTTGCTGGAGATAGTCTGTACCCCTCTCCATCCCTTTATAGTTGTATTATGGTTGCTGGAGATAGTCGTACCCCTCTCCATGCCTTTATAGTTGTATTATGGTTGCTGGAGATAGTCGTACCCCTCTCCATCCCTTTATAGTTGTATTATGGTTGCTGGAGATAGTCGTACCCCTCTCCATCCCTTTATAGTTGTATTATGGTTGCTGGAGATAGTCTGTACCCCTCTCCATGCCTTTATAGTTGTATTATGGTTGCTGGAGATAGTCGTACCCCTCTCCATCCCTTTCCTACCTGGTTGTTTTTTCTGGACCCCTTTCTCCCTCATGTTTAGTCCCATTAGTTTTCAGAATCTAAGACGTTCGGCCCATTAGTTTGACGATTTTTGGTTCTACGTGAATGAGGGAGACAAAAGGCCTGTGACGAGTGCCTCCCCCAGAGTTGAAAGAGTGACAGAGCCAAAATCAAGGAATGTTCGAGCCAAAATGTCTGGACACACGGAGTTTGAAGCAATTTAAGTCATATGATGAGGGAAAGATGGATTCAGGGATAGAGTTCCAGAGCTCAGCTATTGAATAGAAGAATGATTGGAAATATCGTTTCACTCTTGGGTTGGAGAGTTGCACAGAGTATGGGTGAAATTGTGTTGCAAGACGGGTACTACTTACCCTACGTAGAGGAGGTGGTATGCACTGAGAGAGCTCTGAGGAATACTGATTATTTTAATAGCGGTAGAATAGTGAGAGAGATACAACATTGCAACGAAAAGAGAGAGATTGCAGAATCGGTGAGTGGACGTGAGTTAATGAAACGAAAGGCTTTCTTTCAAGAAGTGCGGTGTGAGAGGATCCTCCCCATACATGTGAACAATACTCAATACATGGATGCACTGTGCCCCTATACAGAGCAAGAAGCTGTGTAGGGGTAAAGAACCCGAGGAGGCGGTTCAGCACACTCAGCTTCTGGGAAGCTGTTTTAGCAAGGGTGGTAATATGATCTTTCCAAGTGAGATCAGAAGAGAAGGAGACACCTTTCACCCCATTTCTTTGTCAATACTATAGGAACTTTCGTGCCGATTTTTTCCAGGCGAGCGATAGAGAGCCTTTAATTTTAGGAGGAACCAGCCTTTGGCCGGGAATTTTTTCTGCCGAAAAATGTACACATTTATCTTGAAGGGGGTGTAGGGGTGTTTTTATAAGCTTGATGGAGGTCTAGCTAGGAAACTGAAAACTAAATAAATAGACCAAACAATAAACCCTACCCTCCTAATAGATTCGTCTAATAATAGCCAGAATACAATGAAGAAACGTGTTAAAGCATAATTATGAAAAGAGCTAATCAGATTCAAGGTCACGCAAGAGAACAACAACAGTACCTGTTTGAAGAATGTAAACAGAGTGTGTAGAAAGTATTTTTGTGATTACTAAGATAGATAGATAAATATAGATAGATAAATATAGATAGATAGCTAGATAGATAAATAGATAGATAGAGAGAGAGAGAGAGAGAGAGAGAGAGAGAAGCGTGGGTATGGCACAGTTAACCCGTATACTGTACCGACGACGTCTTTTCAATTGTATTCTAGCTACGTTTAGACGACTTTGTGCCGTTTAAGAAAACGGGAGATAGTTCAAAGCTTGTTCATTTTTGGAGGCCCTTCTTAAACTGAATACAATCGTCTAACAGAAGCCAGAATATAGTTACAAGGACGGCACCGGTATAGAACAGTTTATATGATAATTTATTGGAGAAGAGAACGACCCTTAAGCCAGTGTCACACGAGCGCTTTCTCCGTCAATTTTCCATGAGCAAGTTTTTTCTGGTGACATTTAGGGATATTTTTGCATTGGAATCGTAAACTAGATCGAAGTTAGATTATGTTAGGTACTTTAATTCATATGGAACTTGTATTTTGAAGCTGCCAGACAACAATTGCCAGTACAAATTGACGGAAAAATCGCTCGTGTGACACCGCCTTTACACAGTCGCGGTCACAAATTCTGATACAGTTTGAGCCCTCGAACTGATTAACCCCTTGAGGATTATGACGCGTTTTGGTAGTTTATTCTGGTTATCAGTAGACGATTTTATTTAGATTAGGAAGGGTATACGGAAGTCAGAGGGTCAATTGAGACAGTCTTGTAATTCCCACAGATCCTTCCTAAGCTGTATAAAATCATCTAATGGTAGCCAAAATAAACTGACGAAACGCGTCATGATTAAACGAACCTCTGAAATACAATATAGGCACAGGTGGGGGTTGGGGGGGGGGGGGGGGAGGGGGGGGATTGGGGCCAAAAATCAAACAGAGAAGGCAGAGGTGTTCAAGTTTTCGGGCTCCTGTATTGCACTTGGAGGGTAAAGATTAATGTCTCTAAAATTCAAATACCTACGTCCTGGTGTATGACAAAAAAAATTATAATGCTAAATACACACACACACACACACGCACACGCACACGCACACACACACACAGGTTTTGAAAATTATATTCTTCGAAAGACAATAAGTGAAAAACATGGTATGACAAAGTGAACAATGAGAGTATAATGACGAAGAAAGGCAACACAATACTTGTATATAAAGTTCTAGAGAAGATTTATGGCGGAGTTGATGTGAAATAAAAAGAGTTTAAGGGTAGGCCAAATAATGGGTAAAAGGGTTGAGTAAAGGAATTTATAAATCAATCTTGAACGGGAAGAACCTTGCAGTTGAGTTTAGTAAGTGAGTCATGGCCAATTAGCAGCTATATTGTGATAATAGAGAGTAGATTGGTAAAGTGTATACATCATTTTCCTCTCTAGATATTTTGACTCATATATTATATATTACTATGTATTTGGCTGACTTTTCACTCTTTTTAACAGTAGACACTATCTATGCTGGCAAATGTACTCATTGCTTGGATCTTAGCCCTTTTCCGACCTTTCTTTAGGATTATCGATATATTTGAATACTCACAAATGCATAATGGTATGTAAGATGCCTGGCTCCTAGTTCGAAGATCATGGGTTCGATTCCCAGTCAGGAACAAACACATCTGCATGTACTCGCATGTATTTGTGAGTTTCCAAAACACACACACACACACTCACAAACACACACACACAAACACACACACACAAACACACACACACACACATATATACCTCACACGCGCGCGCGCACACACGCACACACCCCCCACACATTTACACACACACACACACACCGGAGAGAGAGGGGAGGGGAGAGAGAACGATCTGTAGGGTTAACGAGGGGAAGGAAGGGAAGGGACGAAGGAATCAAGATATTGAGTTGGAGGGGTGGAGGAGAGAGAGAGAGAGAGAGAAAGAGATAGAGAGTGAGTGAGTGAGTGAGAGAGAGAGAGAGAAGGGGGGAAGGAAGGAGAGATAAACACAACCAAAACAGAAAACAACAAGAGGTAGCACTAAACATATATACACTTTTAGATGAGAATATTATATGGAAACAGAGGCAAAGACAAAAACAAAACAAATAAATAAATAAATCAAATATAATCTGTAGTTGCTGAGATTTAGAACGTAGGAAGAGCTTTATTTGACCACACGATTCAAATTCCTAGATACTAAGTGTGTTTTAAGGAGGGTGATTGTTTTTCCTGGGCCCCCTTCTCCCTTCTGGTTAACCCCTTTATTTTTCAGAATCTAAGACTTTCGGCCCATTACTTTGGCGATTTCTAAGACCTTTTGTCCCATTTTTCTGTAAATGTTAAGACTTTTCGTGCCATTCGGTGTCGATTTTTTCCTGGCGAGCGAAAGCGAGCCTGACTTCGGCCTGGAATTTTTTCTACAGATATTGTACAAATCTATAAAAATTAAGATGGGTGTACTTTTATAAGCTTGATGGAGATCTACCGGGTCGGGAGCAAAGTGAAAACCCCTCCCCTTAATCAAATTCATCGTCAAACAAGCAACAACTAAAAACACCCTTGCTTAAGGGAGCCCACCTCGCTATTTTTCTCTTTATCTCCCTCTCTCTTTGGCTTGTATCCATTCGGCCCCATTCACCCTACTGTTTTAAGACGTTTACCACCATCCAAGTGTCAATATTTTCCTGGCGAGCGGTAGTGAGCCAGCATATATATATTTTTGTTTTGACAGCAAGCTAAATTTGTACATTTTTTGATAGAAAAATTTCTCCGGCGAAGCCGGATTTCTCCATACAATGCTGGCTCGCTATCGCTCGCCAGGAAGAAATCGACACCTGGATGGGGATAAACGTCTTAAAACAGTTGGCCTAATGGGGCCGAATGGATACAAGCCAGGAAAAGAGAGACAAGGAGAGAAAGATAAAAAAAAAGGCCTGTGACCCCTCTTAATCGATATACGGGAGCACGTGCCTATACTTTGTCCACAGTAATCGGGCGAAAAATTGAAATGTCCTTATCGTGATTAAGGAGCTGTGCATTGGTTAGGTTTACTTGTAAATTAATTAGTGGGTGGGTGAAAACAAATATGAATTAATATAGGGTTAGATCGTCTATTAATATAGGGTTAGATCGTCTATTAATATAGGGTTAGATCGTCTATTAATATAGGGTTAGATCGTCTATTAATATAGGGTTAGATCGTCTATTAATATAGGGTTAGATCGTCTATTAATATAGGGTTAGATCGTCTATTAATATAGGGTTAGATCGTCTATTAATATAGGGTTAGATCGTCTATTAATATAGGGTTAGATCGTCTATTAATATAGGGTTAGATCGTCTATTAATATAGGGTTAGATCGTCTATTAATATAGGGTTAGATCGTCTATTAAGGAAATTGTTATCCGTAATTTGAGAAAGATATTTAGTACTTTATATTTGTGTCCTCAATTAGGTGTCGGGATCTCGGCTGGAGGGGGTTCGGTGGGGGGGGGGGGTGAATATAATCGTCTATTTAGTATGCAGAGACTATAATCAATTGCTACTAAGTCTTTAACACACTCTTAAGGAATATATTGAAGAGTGATTGAGCGTAGCCATTGACGAGTTTTATGGGGGTAAAGATTATTCAACTTTTCGTGAATAGTTTTCTTCTAATAATATTCTCTTCCATGTCCTTAATATTTCTGATGTTGTTATCTTAAGGGGAGGTTTTTAGTTGATTCCCTAGACTTCCATCAAACTTAAAATTACTCCCCCTAGACCCCCTTTCAAGATAAATTTGTAAATTTTTCGGTAGAAAAATGTCCCGGCCGAAGGCCGATTCCCCTTAAATTACAGGCTCGCTATCGCTCGCCAGGAAAAAATCGACACCTAAATGGCACGAATGGTCTTACAATTGACAGAAATGGGGCGAGGGTTCTTAAAATCGCCAAACTAATGGGGCGAACGTCTTAAAATCTCAAAAGCAATGGGGCTAAACATGAGGGAGAAAGAGGTCCAGAAAAAAAACTCCAGGTGGAAATCTCCCCTTAATTTTATTTTTGTTTTGTGTACTTCTTAACCAATTGCTCCAGGCAATCTTACAATATATTCCATTATAACTATCTATCCCTCATCCTATGACTTAAACAGCTTCAAGCTCCGTGTGTCCAGGCATTTTGAGTCTAACGCACAGTACTTTGATTTTGGCTCTGTCCCTTCATTATTATACAGTTTATTATATATTTCATTTTTGGAGGCGGGGGGGGGGGGAAGTGAGGCAATCGTTACAGACAGCTTTGTCTTTTGTCTCCTTATTTCACATACTGTAGACCGAAATGTATTTCGTGATTGCATATTTCAAAATGTCTATGAACTACTAAATCGAACATATACGAAGTTCTACGAATCGATCATTTTAATACAACGAACAAGTCAAAATAAAACTAATTGTGGGGAAATATATAAAGCTTAAATTATTTCAACCTCACACAATGAATGTTACCCACCGTGTAAGAATGTGGTACTAAATAATATAACAATATGGCATCCTACAGTAACCAAACGGGGTATCATATGAGAGCTTTTATCTTCAACCTTGGATCCGCAACTATTCTAGAAACATTTGTATACTATTTTGAATTGGTCTTGACAATTAGACTAGAGGTAGATTGGAATAGGTAGGTAAATTCTTACAAAAGTATATATTATAAAAACTATTAGATATGTGTTAAGGATCAAAATAACGACAACAGCTCTCGTCTGATACCGGCTTAATTGTACCGCACAAAAGCTAAGAAGACGACCACAATTTTCAAGAAAGAGCGCTGAAACTTGCGTGACTAATGAGAAAGGTTCGAGGAAGATAATTAGGGTCTCTTGAACCACGTTTGGTGATTTAGATAGGAGGCGCAGACCCCCCCCCCCCAAAAAAAAAAAAAAAAAAAAAATCCACTCTGCCCCACCGCCACCACCCACCTCATACAACTCTCCTTTTGAGATTATGTACTACATATGACTATTCTTTAATGTACATTTATCAATAAAATTATTCAAATTCAAATAAAATAAAAACATCTTGTACAATCATGGGTGTTTCAGTTTAATTGATTTGTTTTGCTTTTGTTTTTAGTAGGTAATACCCCGCAGCCCTGTTATTGGCTAAGTAATCCTGGAGTGAGTGGCTAAGGTCAGACTCGGGAACAACAACACCAACAACCAAATGTTTATGTTGATCCCTGGTGGTGGTTGGTGCTTGGTGTGGGAGTAATTGTTATGGGGGTAGAGGGGGAATCCATCCATCGCCCCCCTATTAGAGACCTTATACGAGTAGACATCAGCCAACATCCGCCATTATGGTACCCTTCGTGTCGTCAGCCTTTCTTTACACCCATACGTCCACTATCTATCTAGCTATCTATCTATATACTCAGGCCCAATCCCCACTTTTCCTATTATTTTGTTCACACGTCCACACCCATAACAAATATTAGGCAAGGCTGGTACATAATATATTGCTTAGTATTGTTATAACTACCGGATATATAAATAAATGCACAAAAAATAAATAAATAAATAAATATTATATATAATTATATATATACAACTCCCAAGACTCCCCATAGAGTAATTACAAGCTTGCTATCGCTCACCAGGAAAATATCGGCACCTAAATGACACGAAAGTTCTTAATGTTGACAAACAAATGGGGTGGAAGGTCTTAAAACTGCCAAACTAATGCGCCGAACGTGTTAAAATCTCACTACTAATGGGGCTAAACATGAAGGAGAAGGGGGTTCAGAAAAAAAATACCTCCCCTTAACTCCAAGACCCACTCTAAACTGCCAAAAATAATGAAATACTAACATACATATATTATAGGGATGACACAAGTAAGAGATTCCATTGTATTATTGGCTACATAAGATTCCATTGTATTATTGGCTACATAAGATTCCATTGTATTATTGGCTACATAAGATTCCATTGTATTATTGGCTACATAAGATTGCTATTTACGATGTACACAAATATATAGTACTCGACATAGCTTTTCCAATATGCATATGTTTACATACTTTAAGGGGAGGTTTTTAGTTTTGTCCCTAGATATCCTTCAAGCTTAAGATTACACCTCCTTGAGCCCCTTTCAAGATAAATTTGTACATTTTTCGGTAGAAAAATGTCCCGGCTGAAAGCCGGTTCCTCTTAAATTACAGGCTCGCTATCGCTCGCCAGGATAAAATCGACACCTAAATGGCACGAAAGGTCTTAAAATTGACAGAAATGGGTTGAAAGTTCTTAAAATCGTCAAAATAATGAGGCAAACGTCTTAAAATTAGAAAAACAATGGGGCTAAACATGAGGGAGAAAGGGGTCCAGAAACAAATCCCTCAAGTAGATATCTCCCCTTAAGTAAAATAACTGGTATACCATTATTAAAATCAAATTATTGCCATGTAGAAAACTATAAAATTCTAGTGTATACCAAGTGGAACACACTAAGCTTACCCTGTAGTTTCTAAAATATAAATAAATATGTAAATAAATACAATAAAATAGCAAAATAAATACAATAAATACAATAAAATAGCAAAATAAATACAATAAATACAATAAAATAGAAAAATAAATACAATAAAATAGCAAAATAAATACAATAAATACAATAAAATAGTCAAATGGAAAAGTGTGAACATTTTAAGGGGGGTCTCCTGTTTTTGTTCTCTTTCTCTCCTTTTCTCTCTTTGTCTGGTTTATATCCATTCGGCCCCATTCAGCCAACTGTTTTAAGACGTTTATCCCCATCCAGGTGTCGATTTCTTTCTGGCGAGCGATAGCGAGCCAGCATTGTACGAAAAAATCCGGCTTCGCCGGCGACATTTTTCTATCGAAAAATGTACAAATTTAGCTTGCTGTCAAAACAAAAATATATATATGCTGGCTCGCTACCGCTCGCCAGGAAAATATTGACACCTGGATGGGGGTAAACGTCTTAAAACATTAGGCTGAATGGGGCCGAATGGATAAACCCCAAAGAAAGAGGGAGAGAAAGATAAAAATGCGAGGTGGGCTCCCTTAATGCACCAAGGTGAGGCATTGTGAGGATAGAATGTGTGCTGTAATTAGTTTTATATTCAATACTTATCATCTTATCACCATTCCATAGTATCTGTTTACAAACATTGGTAGTTTTGTCTAGTTGACTGCAAATTGCAATCTTTCACATTAATTACGACGACTTTGTAGCGAAATATGTTGATAATTACGACGACTTTGTAGCGAAATACGTTGATAATTACGACGACTTTGTAGCGAAATATGTTGATAATTACGACGACTTTGTAGCGAAATATGTTGATAATTACGACGACTTTGTAGCGAAATACGTTGCTAATTACGACGACTTTGTAGCGAAATATGTTGATAATTACGACGACTTTGTAGCGAAATATGTTGATAATTACGACGACTTTGTAGCGAAATATGTTGATAATTACGACGACTTTGTAGCGAAATATGTTGATAATTACGACGACTTTGTAGCGAAATACGTTGCTAATTACGACGACTTTGTAGCGAAATATGTTGATAATTACGACGACTTTGTAGCGAAATACGTTGATAATTACGACGACTTTGTAGCGAAATACGTTGATAATTACGACGACTTTGTAGCGAAATACGTTGCTAATTACGACGACTTTGTAGCGAAATACGTTGATAATTACGACGACTTTGTAGCGAAATACGTTGATAATTACGACGACTTTGTAGCGAAATACGTTGCTAATTACGACGACTTTGTAGCGAAATATGTTGATAATTACGACGACTTTGTAGCGAAATATGTTGATAATTACGACGACTTTGTAGCGAAATATATTGATAATTACGAACCTGACCATAATATAATACTGAGACATTGAAGTTTCGTATTTTCCTTTTTTAAGGGGAGATTTCCACCTGGAGGACTTTTTTCTGGACCTCTTTCTCCGTCATGTTTAGCCCCATTGCTTTTGATATTTAAGAACCCTCGCTCCATTTCTGTCAATTTTAAGACCATTCGTGCCATTTAGGTGTCATTTTTTTCCTGGCGAGCGACAGCGAGCCTGTAATTTAAGGGGAATCGGCCTTCGGCCGGGACATTTTTCTACCGAAAAATGTACAAATTTATCTTGAAAGGGGGTCTAGGGGGAGTAATTTTAAGTTTGATGGAAGTCTAGGGAATCAACTAAAAACCTCCCCTTAAGTATAAGAAATTAGTTGTTGTGGGGTTTGTTTATCCGCCAGAACATAATAGACTATATAGCCTTAAAACTTTACCTCCCTCCCAACCTTCTACCTAACCTCCCTGTCTGTTCACCCTTCAGGCTCTCCCTCTTAGCCCACCCTCACCCTTCTCTCTCCCTTTCCCTCTCTCTCTCTCTTTCTCCCTGCCTCTCCTCCCACCCTTGTGTGTGCCTCTCTCACCCTCTCCACTTACCCTTCTTCCATTCTCTCTCTCTCTCTCTCTCATTGCTGTATTATCTATAGCCAGGGTCGGAAGTATATCATAGCCACAGCTCTATTAAAGCCCCGATAAATAAATGTATCCTGTTTTATCTCTCCGTTTATCACTTTCCATCCAATGCTGGGCTATCAGTAGAAGAGGTCGTGGGTGGGCAGAGAGCCTTCTGTTTTACTATTCTGTTCTACTTTAATAGTGCCTACAACATTCAGAATAAAGTTTAAACTGCCTCGTAGTACCCACAATGTCTGTGTAGTCTGTTAATTTATGTTATTAATATAATCCATCTCCTGTGTAAACTTTCTCAACTATGCATTACTAGGCTATCCCACTGTTTTATTGTAATCCATCTTCATATTATAAAATGATCCTTTAACCTTTATTTTAGTATTTTTGTCGCAACCTTTCGGGGGGTTTTCTGCTGCACCCCCCCCCCCCCTATCTCTCTCTCTCTCTCGCTCTCTCTCTCTCTCTCTCTCTGTCAGTAAGGGTGGTGAAGGGGAGTGAGAGAGACGCTGGGAGGGGCTGGTTGAGTACTGCGGACATTGGCGGCAGCGTCTCCTCCTCCTCCTTCCTCCTCCCTCTCTCTCACTCTCGCTCCCTCCCTGCGGCGGCACTCCACACTCCTCCCCGGTGCCACGGTGCCACACGCTATCGATTGTCCGGCGCCGCTCCCACTACCACCCCCGTCCTCCCTCCCTCTCTCCCTCCCTCCCTCCCTCCTGTGGCTCCCTCAAGACGGATTCACACGAGAGCCTTTTGCTTGCGTCGGATAAAGAGGCCTATACATTATCAAGTTAGTAATTATTTGTTTGTCCTTGAGAAGAAATTTTACATTTCCGTGAATAATTGTATGGTAAAATTACACACATGACGGAAAAGGTGTTTTATTGTGAAGACACGACAATTTCGACTCTCTCTGGAATCCTCTTCAGGACTGAAGAGGATTCCAGAGAGTCTAAACTGTCGTGTCCTTACAATGCAAACCTTTGTCCACCATATAAGTATAATATATTCACTGTTGTTAGTCTTAGGAGTCCGAGGTAGCCTATGGATAAGATCGTTTTATTTTGTCGCAGTATGGTTTGAAGTAAGTTGAAATATGTCCTATGTATAGATATGACCTACCCAAAGTCCGATGCCAACTGATCCAAACCAACATGCTCTTCAGTCAGTCAGTCAGTCAGTAGCCAACCCTTACTCCCACAAGGGGTAGGGAGGATCAGCAAGAACCACATGAAAGCAAAGAGAGGTGACAGGTTAAGAACACATAACAGTTCGCCCGCCCTGTTATAATTGTAGATACATGGCGATTAGTTGCTCTTGTTCTGGTGCTAACTTTTATATAGCAACTTAAGGGGAGATTTCCACACTTGAGGGATTTTTTTCTGGACCCCTTTCTCTCATGTTTAGCCCCATTGCTTTTTAGATTTTAAGACGCTCGCCCCCTTTAGTTTGGCGATTTTAAGAACTTTCGCCCCATTTCTGTCAATTTTAAGAACTTTCGTGCCATTTAGGTGTCGATTTTTTCCTGGCGAGCGATAGCGAGCCTGTAATTTGAGAGTAACCGGCCTTCGGCCGGGAAATTTTTCTACCGAAAACTTTACAAATTTATCTTGAAAGGGGGTCTAGGGGGTGTAATTTTAAGCTTGATGGAGTTCTAGGGAAGAAACTAAATACCTCCCATTAAGGGGGTAGTAATTGTTTTTTTGGGCTATATATTTATATATTCAATTTTTTTTTAAATTTCCTCGCTAGACCTCCATCAAGCTTAGAAAAACACCCCCTAGATCCCCTTTCAAGATAAATTTGTACATTTTTCGGTAGAAAAATGTCCCGACCGAAGGCCGATTCCTTCTAAAATTAGAGGCTCGCTCTCGCTCGCCAGGAAAAAATCGACACCTAAAGGGCACGAAAGGTCTTAATATTGAATAGAAAATGAGGCGAAATTTCTCAAATCGCCAAACTAACGAAACGAACGTCTTAAAACTTTAAAACTAATATGCTAAACATGAGGGAGAAGGGGGTCCATAAAACGCAAGTACTACCCCCTTACTTCTGCAACATTTCGCATCTTTTCATCTCACTGTTCATTGATGCCGGTTGTATTTGATCATATATTTGCAATAATCTTGAATTGTATATGTATTATAATTATATCATCTAGATATTCATGCCTTAAGGGGAGGTATTTAGTTTGGTCTCTGGATATCCATCAAGCTTAAGATTACACCCCCTTGAGCCCCTTTCAAGATAAATTTGTAAATTTTTCGGTAGAAAAATTTCCCGGCTGAAAGCCGGTTCCTCTTAAATTACAGGCTCGCTGTCGCTCGCCAGGATAAAATCTACACCTAAATGGCACGAAAGGTCTTAAAATTGACAGAAATGGGTCGAAGGTTCTTAAAATTGTCAAAATAATGGGGCGAACGTCTTAAAATTAGAAAAGCAATGGGGCTAAACATGAGGGAGAAAGGGGTCAAGAAAAAAATCCCTCAAGTGGAGATCTCCCCTTAACATAGCGGTGCATGCTATATATAAATGTCATAACAAAATAGTAAAGCGTTATTTCCACATAGCGATTGAGATACGTTATTTTACCTTTATCTTGTATCGTCCAGTTTGGTTTGTTTAGTTTGCAAGTTTTTCATTTTAATACGGAATTACTGTAGCCCCGCCACCATAACAAAATACAAGAATGTAATAGACGTGCAATATCGAGTAATGCTATAGATTTATAATATATAGTGGTAACATGCACCTCTCTACCAGTAGCAGGAAGTAGACTACATATATACTGCAGGACAGATGGGAGAATTTATATTGTTACAAATATTGGGTAATAAAGATTGTGTAGAGTGGTATGCAAGAAATATTATTAACATTATTCATATTTTAATTTATATATGTAAACAATTGTGGTATTAAGCAAAACAATAATAATTATTTCCATATTCTGTATTCATAATATCGCTTCTACAAATGTGGAAGTATGTGTGTGTGTGTGTGTGTGTGTGTGAATATAATAATGTAACTGTACATGTATGAATATGTGTGCGTGTGTGCATGAGAATGTATGTGTATGTGAATGTGTGTGTTTGTGAGTGTGTCTGTATTATTTAAATTAATAAACGGTGTAATTAAAATTGCAGCCAGAAGTTGAGTACTGTATGTATGCACAATATATGCGCATGTATATACCTATGCGTGCGTATACGTACAATAAACACGTATATACACGCATGTATATATAATATATATATATATATATATATATATATATATATATATATATATATATATATAATCATACGTGCGTGAAAGTGTGTGTGAGTGAGAGTTAATGTAAGTGTGTGTGTATGTGTGTTTTTGTGTCAAAGCCTAGTATCAGACAAGGGTTGTAGTAGTATGAAGTGAGGGGGACTCGTTAAGGGGAGAAAGACCGTTTTGCTGGACCCCCTTCTCCTTAAAGTTTAACCCCACGAGTTTTGAGATTATAAGACGTTCGGTCCATTAGTTTGGCGATTTTTACACCTTTCGCCCCATTTCGTTGTCAATTTTTAGACCTTTCGTGCCATTTAGGTGTCGATTTTGTTCCTGGCGAGCGATAATAAGCCTGCAATTTTAAGAGGAACCGGCCTTCGGCCGAGAAATTTTTCTACCGAAAAATGTACAAATTTATCTTGAAGGGGGTCTAGGGGGTGTTTTTCGAAGCTTGATGGAGGTCTAGGGAGGAAACTAAAAAAATATATGAATAAATTAATTAACAGACCAAACAAACGGCCAGTCTCCCCTTAAGGGGGGTAATGACAAAGGTAAAGACGAGAGTAGAGGGAGACAAGCCGAGTGAGTGAGACAAGAGGAGAGAGGTAACCCGAGAGGACCCCAGTGAAAGGGGACACGAGTGGAGGGGGAGGTGAGAGCTGAGGAAGTAGAGAAGGGTGGGGGTGGAGGAGGGAAGGGGTAAGAGGGGTGAGTGAAGGGTCTTGGAGGGGAGGGAGGGGTTTGAGTAGAGGGTGGGGGTGGAGGAGGGTAGGGGTAAGAGGGGTGAGTGAAGGGTCTTGGAGGGAGTTGAGTAGAGGGTGGGGGTGGAGGAGGGAAGGGGTAAGAGGGGTGAGTGAAGGGTCTTGGAGGGAGTTGAGTAGAGGGTGGGGGTGGAGGAGGGTAGGGGTAAGAGGGGTGAGTGAAGGGTCTTGGATGGGGTTGAGTAGAGGGTGGGGGTGGAGGAGGGAAGGGGTAAGAGGGGTGAGTGAAGGGTCTTGGAGGGGGTTGGGTAGAGGATGGGGGGGTGGAGGAGGGAAGGGGTAAGAGGGGTGAGTGAAGGGTCTTGGAGGGGAAGGAGGGGGTTGAGTAGAGGGTGAGGGGAAAGGTGGGGAGGTGAGGGGAGAGGTGGAGACATAGGAAGGGGGTGTTACAGGGAGAGGAGAAGGATATACCCCATAGTAACAGAGATCAACCAATCACCGCCATAATATTGATGTCACTGAGTTCACCGTTTTTTTTGTTTTATCTTTCTCTCCTTATCTCTCTTTCCCTGGCTTGTATCCATTCGGCCCTATTCAGCCAACTGTTTTTAGACGTTTATCCCCATCCAGGTGTTGATTTCTTCCTGGCGAGCGATAGCGAGCCAGCATTGTATGAAGAAATCCGGCTTCGCCGGAGACATTTTTCTATCGAAAAATTTACAAATTTAGCTTGCTGTCAAAACAAAATATATATATATGCTGGCTCGCTACCGCTCGCCAGGAAAATATTGACACCTAGATGGGGGTAAACGTCTTAAAACAGTAGGCTGAATGGGGCCGAATGGATACAAGTCAAAGAGAGAGGGAGAGAAAGAGAGAAAAAGCGAAGTGGGCTCCCTTAACCTATCTTTACTATTACATTTATCCATTTCCATACCAAACATTCAGCAATACTGGTAGAGGGTAATGATGCAGTTGGGTCTTTGGATTTTCAAGTCTATGTGATCATAATTAAAATATCACCGTTTTGTTTTAATAGTTACTGCCCTAAACATGGCGTCCAGAGAAAAAGTTAATGGGGGGAGGGGGGAGGGGGGGGGGCATAAAGGGGTCTTGAAGGGGTAGGAGGGGGTTGAGAGGAGTGAGTATTATTATTTGTATTATTATTATTATTATTATTATTATTAGCATACGTGGTGACCGAGGAGGGGAGCGGGAGGGGAAGGGAGAGGGGGACAGAAAACATGAAGGGGTGGCTGAAGGCGGGGACTGGAGTGGGACGTCACAGAGCCCACTCCTCGCATTCACTACACCAGATAAATAACCCTCTCTCTCGTATCCTTCACCTGAGAGAGAGAGAGAGAGAGAGAGAGAGAGAGAGAGAGAGAGAGAGAGAGAAAACTAAAATAAATAAAGCTTGTGTGTGTGTGTCTGCCTGTGTATGTGTGTGCGTGTGTAACTTGCTTGCTTGTTCGTCAAGGGGAATTCACGCAATGCGAGCTAAGCTCATTATTATCGCGCCTCCTTAACTGGGAATGTATTGCGTGAAATGCATGTTAAGTGTTTATGTATCGTTGGAATGGCTGTGGATGTGTGTGTAATCTGTATTTTAGCCAATTGGTGACATCTGGAAACGAAGGCTTAGGGTTAATCTGTACGATACCATTCTCACTACGGTACCAGTCTCACCCGAAGGCTTAGGTTGACCAGTAGCTTAGGTTGACCAGTACGATACCCATCTCACCTTGTAACCGATCACCAACCCCAGATGGGACGTCACAACTTCGTCCACTTATACCAGGTTCCTATTTATATTGCTAGGTGAACAGAGGCTACACCGTTAGGAGACTTGCCCAAATGTCAAATGTCTCTGTGTGTACTTACTCTAGTTGTACTTACTCTAGTTGTATTGCGGGAGTGAGCATGCTCGTTATTTCCCGCCTCCTATATGTGTAGGTGTTATATGTATCGTTGGAATGGCTGTGGATGTGTGTGTAGTCTGTATTTTTTAGCCAATTGGCGACATCGGAAACGAAGGCTTAAGGTGGATCTGTATGGTACCATTCTCACTATAGACGGTACCGTCTCGCCCGAAGGCTTAGGTAGCCATCAGCTTAGGTGAACCATATGATACCCATCTCGCCTTGTACCATTTTTGCCTACCCCAGATGGGACGTCACAACGTCGTCCACTTATTCCAGGTACCTATTTACAGCTAGGTGAACTGAGGCTAACACATGAAAGGAGACAAGCCCAATTTGTCTCCGCCCGGCCGGGGATTGAACCCCCGCCCCTCGTGTGTGAGACGAGAGCTCTACCTACTAGGCTACGGGCTGTGTGTGTGTGTGTGTGTGTGTGTTACGCGCTAGACAAATATAAGAATTGTGTTCATAATGTGTAGTGTGTCATACTCTGTCAGTTATCAGAGTCAAGCTATCTGTACAAGTTGTGTTAAGGGGAGGTCCCTAGATATCCTTCAAGCTTAAGATTACACCCCCTTGAGCCCCTTTCAAGATAAATTTGTACATGTTTCGGTAGAAAAATGTCCCGGCTGAAAGCCGGTTCCTCTTAAATTACAGGCTCGCTATCGCTCGCCAGGATAAAATCGACATCTAAATGGCACGAAAGGTCTTAAAATTGACAGAAATGGGTTGAAAGTTCTTAAAATCGTCAAAATAATGGGGCAAACGTCTTAAAATTAGAAAAACAATGGGGCTAAACATGAGGGAGAAAGGAGTCAAGAAAAAAATCCCTCAAGTGGAAATCTCCCCTTAAATCGAGCAATGTGTATGTTGCTTTTAATTAATTGCTGTTTTATTGGTCTTTATTATCAGCAGTATATGTGTAACCCTTTCAGTACCAGGGGCGTCCTTTTCATCAGATTCTGGCAACTCTTCGACGATTTTATTCAGCTTAGGAAGGACCCCTAGCCATAATATATACGGCTTCAAACTATCTCATCAGCCAACCCTTTTTTAACTACCACAGATCCTTCCCAAGCTGCACATAATATCGCCTAAATATCGCTAGAATAAAATATATAACACGTTGCTGGTACTCAAAAGCGTTAAGGGGAGATTTCCACTTGAGGGATTTTTTTCTTGACCCCTTTCTCCGTCATGTTTAGCCCCATTGCTTTTGATATTATAAAACGTTTGCCCCATTAGTTTAGCGATTTTAAGAACTTTCACCCCATATTAAGACCTTTCGTGCCATTCAGGTGTCGATTTTATCCTGGCGAGCGATAGCGAGCCTGTAATTTAAGAGGAATCGGCCTTCGGCCGGGACATTTTTCTACCGAAAAATGTACAAATTTATCTTGAAAGGGACTCAAGGGGGTGTAATTTTAAGCTTGATGGAGGTCTAGGGAACAAACTAAATACATCCCCTTAAGTCCCATATCAGTTATACGCTATCAATTGGGATAATGATTCTGTGTCCCAAACATATAAATGGTAACTTGAGCAAGGAGTAGTCAACCAAATATATAATTATATATATATATAATTATAATGAAAAACTGGCAAAATAAACAAACCAAAACTTACACGAACGCAGTCAAAAGACAAAACCACTAATTATCCAACTCGCTTTGTCTATAATACATCCGGTTTGTGTACACGGTGAGCTACGAAAACATGTAGGTGCGCATTTCCACGTGTCATTTATTTTTGAGTCACAATGATATTAATTAAAATGTAAAACTTGCAAACTAAACAAACCAAAATTGGGACAAGGACAATATAAAGTCAAATTAAATTATCAAAATCGCTATGTGGAAACAACGCTTACTAAAATGAAAATTATTAAATAAAAGATTTAAATTTAATTCCTAATTTTCTTTCACGAACAGTAAGTAGCCCATTATTTTGAACCAGTAGATCTCAACCAGGATTAGCTAAGCAAGTGCCAGTGTTTACTCCTAAGTTAAGGGGAGATCTCCACTCGAGGGATTCTTTTCTGGACCCCTTTCTCCCTCATGTTTAGCCCCATTGCTTTTGAGATTTTAAGACGTTTGCCCCATTAGTTTGGTGATTTTTAAGAATTTCCGCCCATTCTGTCAATTTTAAGACCTTTCGTGCCATTTAGGTGTCGATTTTATACTGGCGAGCGATAGCGAGCCTGTAATTTAAGAGTAATCGGCCTTCGGCCGGGACATTTTTCTACCGAAAAATGTACAAACATTTGTTGAAATTTTCTTTCAAGGGGGTGAAATTTTAAGATTGCTGGAGGAGTAGAAACAAAACTAGAAACCTCCCCTTAAGGATGTAGTACTTGGTTTGGGGCTATATATTAATTTATAATTTACTTTTGAGTTTCCTCGCTACACCTCCATCAAGCTTAGAAAAACACCCCCTAGACTCCCTTTCAAGATAAATTTTTACATTTTTCGGTAAAAAAATTACCCGGCCAAAGACCGATTCCTTCTAAAATTAGAGGCTCGCTATCGCTCGCCAGAAAAAACTCGTCACCTAAATGGCACAAAAGGTCTTATTGACAAAGAAATGGGGCGAAAGGTCTAAAAAACGCCAAACTAATAGAACGGACGTCTTAATATCTCAAAACTAATAATAACTAATCATAAGGGAGAAGGAGGTCCCTAAAAAGCGAATAGTACGCCCTTAACATAACTTGATCTAACCAATCTTAACAGTCCTGGTTGAAATTACCGGCTGGTTAAGTCGTCTCGCCTCACCGCACTATACAACCGCAAAGCCTAAACTAGTCTGAATAAACAATGGTTAGGTTGGCACTGGTTGACATCTACTGGTAAAAATGGTATCCTGCTTGAGTTCCCCCTCCCCTTCCCCAACCAAAAAAAATGGTATCCTGCTTGAGTGCCACCCCCCCCCCCCCCCCTTCCCCCAACCAAAAACAAAAAATAATAATAATAATAATAATAATAATAATATTATAAAAATAAATAAATAAATATAATTACACAATAATATAATTATAATTTAATGGCTGAAATGATCTGGTTGAGTGCGTTCACAGATCACGAGGCTGATACCAATATACCAATCCCTAAGGCACCGGTTGAGATATACGCGTTGAAATGGTCTACTGGTCGAATTTCCCAGTCCCCCCAAAAGCCACGGCACGTATACCTGTCCCCAAGCGTTCTTTGGAGAGGGAGCGGGTGGTGGAACAGTAGCCCGGGGTGTAATATGCAGGAAGGGGCAAGTGGTGAGGGGGAGACAGGTGGACTGCTGGGGAAGGTGGAGGCGAGGGGGGAGTACAAAGGAGTACAAAGGAAATCAAGCAACAACAGGTCTAGTGACCCTTCTAGGCTGCTTGTCCTCCAAAACACTGAGGATCAAGTGTCCAAACAGTGGTTTAGAGTGGGTAAGGGAACATTGGAAAGGGAACTACTGCCCTGGAACTAATGTCCGTGGCAGGACTAGGAAGTTAGTAGGGGACATATGGGTTAGTAACTGAGGGGAGGATAAAATAAAGTTATTCATTTACAAACGCAGTCAGTCGCGGGTTTGATGCGAGATATTTGGCTAGGCGGAATTTAAATGAATCAACGGTGCTGCAGTCTATAACGTCTCGGGGAAGCCCATTCCACAAGTTGACAACTCGATTGAAGAAGAAATTCTTAGATTCGTGTGAGTTAAAAGATTTACCAATAATTTTGCAACCGTTTCCCTGCGTGTAATTAGATTGGTCGATAGTGAAGTACTTACTACAGTTCATATTGTCGATGCCTTTGATGATTTTGAACACTTGAATTAGTCACCTCTTAATCTGCGCTGGGTTAAAGGAAATAGATTTAATTCTCTAAGACGCTCTTCGTATGGTTTGTTCTTTAGGCTAGGTATCATTTTGGTAACTCTACGTTGAACTCGTTCTAGCTTTATGTCTTTTTGGTAATAAGGGCACCAGCATTGAACGCAGTATTCCAGAAGAGGGCGGACTAAGGAATTGTAAAGGGTTAGGATAACGTCTTTGGATTTATGCTCAAATGACCTGCCTATAAAGCCAATTATTTTGTTTGCCTTCTTAACAACTTCTGAACATTGTTGACTCGGTTTTAGGTTACTCGATATTGTTACTCCCAGATCGGTTTCTCTGTTTACATTCTTAAGCTGAGTGCCATTCATCGAATAGTTTGCTTTCTCATTTAGGTATCCGATATGTAGTTGTTGTTGTTGTTGTTCCCCAAGCTGCCTGGCCGAACAGCCCCAAGGCCCCGAGCAAGGCCAAGGCCATAACCGAGCGACCCCACAGAACCCTCCCCGCCGACCACAATAAAGCCTGGGTGACCGAAGCCACTCCATGGCGGGGAGCTTGAGGAGGGTGCGGAAACGCCCTGGAAACCAAAGCCCCACCCAGGGCCCTGTGCCCCTCAGCAATTATGAAGAGAAAGTTGAGGGGCAAGGGAAAAATGTGACGCTTTGGCTTCCAATCTGGGTAGATTGGGAGGTCAATCCACGTTAGAGACGCCGTCACTTGAGATCTAGAAAATATATAAGTAAAAGGAACAGTCAGAGTAAGCTATGGGTATGGCAGAGATTGCTCAGTTCTCACTCTGATAGACCAGCCCATCACCACATGACTAGAAACCAATCCTCTCAGCATCAGCTAGGAAAGGCCCTAGAAAGCCGCCTTTGGCGGGGGGATAGCTCCCCTATTTCAACCCTTTTCGGGGTTGGGCACCCGCCCTGTAGATATGTAGTACTTTACATTTATCCGCATTGAAACTCATTTGCCAAATTTGGGCCCAATGTGACAATTTATCTAGATTGTGTTGCATATCGTCAACTTGATCTTTTGAGAGTACGCTATTTGCAATTTTTGTATCGTCAGCAAATTTTGAGATTGTACAGGTGAGACCCTCATCTATGTCGTTGATGTAAATTAGAAAGAGAATTGGTCCTAGTACCGATCCCTGGGGTACCCCGCTACTTACATTGGTCCATTTAGATGCCTTACCGTTTATGACTACTCTTTGCTTTCTGTCGCTGAGCCAATTTTCTATCCATTTCAACACACCGTCTTGTATTCCATGTGCTTTTAGTTTTAGCAGTAAACGTTTGTGGGGAACTTTGTCAAAGGCCTTTTGAAAATCAAGGTATATAATATCTACAGCTTTACTCTCATCGTAGAGGTTGAGGATATCGTGGAAGAAGTCTAAGAGGTTTGTTAAACAGGAACGTTTTTTACGAAAGCCGTGTTGAGTATCTTTAAGCATGTTATTTTCCTCTAAGTGATTTACGAGTCTGTCTCTTATGACCGTTTCTAGCATTTTACATACAACTGAGGTTAAGCTAATTGGACGATAGTTACTGGGTAGGGATTTGCTGCCTTTTTTGAATATCGGTGTTACGTTGGCTAGCTTCCACTGATCAGGCATAATTCCAGACTGCAAGGATTTATTGAATAGTAATGTCAGTGGTTTGGAGAGCTCATCCTTAGCTTCCTTTAGAACTCTAGGCGAGATTGTATCAGGTCCTGGCGTTTTATTTACCTTGAGTTTATCTAAACAATTCAATACTTCTCTCTCTGTAACGGTGATATTGCTTAGAACATCTGAATTATCAATCTGAATCGGCGATGGTGTAGGGATATCACTGAGGTCTTCTGTTGTAAAAACTGATGCAAAGAAGGTATTGAGGGCATTACTCATTTGTACTTCGTCTTTGGTGTATTCTCCATTTTCATCGACTAACGGTCCAACAGTTGAAGTAACTACTTTTTTCTTTCTGATATAACTATAGAATTCTTTCGGGTTTGTTTTAATTTGATTCGCAATATGTAACTCTAGGGTCTTTTTACTTTGCTTAATTAACTTTTTGGCTTTGCGTCGTAGCTCTACAAATTTCACCCGTTCTTCGTCATTTTGTGAGGATTTTAATCTATCATTAGCACATTTTTTAGCAAGGAGGCAGTTTGAAATATCTTTATTCCACCATTTGGGCTTATTATTATGGCCTGGACGCCGTATTTTCGATGGTATGCAGTCTTGCACTGCTTTTAGGTAAGTGGTTTCGAATAACTTCCAAGATGTATTTATGTCGTTATTGTTAATTAAAAAGCTCCAGTCAGTTTCTTTAAACATTGCTCTAAGTTTATGAAAGTTTGCTTTCTTGAAATGAGGGACTTTTTCGATGCTACTATTTGGTTCGTTACTAGTAAATTTTAAAGTGAAAGTTATCGTACGATGGTCGCTGTTACTGAATTCATCACCAACATTCAAATTCTCTATTAATTCTTCTTTTGTTGCAAGTACAATGTTAAGAACGTTATTACCACGGGTCGGTGTTCGAACAAATTGATAAAGCGAACTCTCTTGCAAGTTCGTATACAAGTCATGTCCGGAGTGTGAAGTAAGAGTATCGCCCCACTTGGTCACAGGTAAATTAAAGTCGCCAAAAAATACGGTATCTTGTGAGTTACTTACATCTGCAATTTGTTCATAAATTTCTCGGTCAGTTTGCACTGATTGAGCTGGAGGTCTGTATATTAATGCAAGTATTATTTTTGTACCTTTATTATTCGTTATTAGCACAAAAGATGTGTCGACGTTCACAATTTGAGGTTTTGACAAGAGGGTCGGGTTAAGACTTTCTTTGATATAAAATAAAACGCCACCTCCATTTTTATTTATTCGGCTTTTCTCAAAACATTACATAACTGGGAAGTGAATACTCTGCTAAAAAGTCTCTATCTACTGTATTGAGCCAAGATTCTGTTATACCAATCACATCATAATTTTCAGTAAACACTAGTTCCTCTAAATCTGAAAATTTATTGCATAGAAAACCTTTAAAGTTGCGGTTTTAGAACTCACAGGACGTTCTTTAATCAAATTTTTGGGAGAGTACAGATGCAATGTGAGTGTGTGTGTGGGGGGGTTTGCGTGTGTTTTTAAGGTGTATGGAGGAGACAAAGGGCAAAGCTGCCTGTAGAAAATGCGTATCGAGCCCATTCAAAAGCTCACATTTGTTCATCGAGGCCATCCAAGTTCAACAAGTAGAAACAACACATAATAATTTTTAATTACATCGATGGACCCTGGCAAACATTAGGATGGACACTATGCCCCATATCTAGCCATGAATCAAACGATCCGTATAGAAAATTGTGAAGATGTGGCTTCTGTAAGTGAGCCTATTGGAAACTCAGCCCATCAGAATCGAAGAGGCAGACGGGTTTTAGCAATACCTATTATTGACTATAGTTATGTAAACTCATCGAAGGTTACTTTCTTTTGTCTAGTCAAATGTACCCCAATATCGCTTGATATGTATTTATGCATACCGTAGATATTGGACAAGAATGGGGATCTAAATATGAGACTGAGTAAGACAACACGAGAGTAAGATGACAGTGGCGAGGAATTTAATTACAGAACTAATTATTAACGTTAAATCGATACTATTTAAGCTGAAACTCCGTCTTTGGTTCTCAACCAGATATTTTTTCGGAGGTCCTCATAAGCAGTTCCAATAACAGAGTATAAAAGTGTGAATAATATAAATAAAAGGGGAGATTACTTTAGGGTGACTAAGAAATTAAAGTACTGGTACGAAGAAAAGAGATAATTATGGGAATAGAGAGATAATGACAGCAGCAATAGATCCTAGTTAATAGAGAGATAATGACAGCAGCAATAGATCCTAGATAATAGAGAGATAAAGACAGCAGCAATAGATCCTAGATAATAGAGAGATAATGACAGCAGCAATAGCTCCTAGTTAATAGAGAGATAAAGACAGCAGCAATAGATCCTAGATAATAGAGAGATAATGACAGCAGCAATAGATCCTAGTTAATAGAGAGATAATGACAGCAGCAATAGATCCTAGTTAATAGAGATAATGACAGCAGCAATAGATCCTAGTTAATAGAGAGATAATGACAGCAGCAATAGATCCTAGTTAATAGAGATAATGACAGCAGCAATAGATCCTAGTTAATAGAGAGATAATGACAGCAGCAATAGATCCTAGTTAATAGAGAGATAATGACAGCAGCAATAGATCCTAGATAATAGAGAGATAATGACAGCAGCAATAGATCCTAGTTAATAGAGAGATAATGACAGCAGCAATAGATCCTAGTTAATAGAGAGATAATGACAGCAGCAATAGATCCTAGTTAATAGAGAGATAATGACAGCAGCAATAGATCCTAGTTAATAGAGAGATAATGACAGCAGCAATAGATCCTAGTTAATAGAGAGATAATGACAGCAGCAATAGATCCTAGTAAATAGAGAGATAATGACAGCAGCAATAGATCCTAGTTAATAGAGAGATAATGACAGCAGCAATAGATCCTAGTTAATAGAGAGATAATGACAGCAGCAATAGATCCTAGTTAATAGAGAGATAATGACAGCAGCAATAGATCCTAGATAATAGAGAGATAATGACAGCAGCAATAGATCCTAGTTAATAGAGAGATAATGACAGCAGCAATAGATCCTAGTTAATAGAGAGATTATGACAGCAGCAATAGATCCTAGTTAATAGAGAGATAATGACAGCAGCAATAGATCCTAGTTAATAGAGATAATGACAGCAGCAATAGATCCTAGTTAATAGAGATAATGACAGCAGCAATAGATCCTAGTTAATAGAGAGATAATGACAGCAGCAATAGATCCTAGTTAATAGAGAGATAATGACAACAGCAATAGATCCTAGTTAATAGAGAGATAATGACAGCAGCAATAGATCCTAGTTAATAGAGAGATTATGACAGCAGCAATAGATCCAAGATAATAGAGAGATAATGACAGCAGCAATAGATCCTAGTTAATAGAGAGATTATGACAGCAGCAATAGATCCTAGTTAATAGAGAGATAATGACAGAAGCAATAGATCCTAGATAATAGAGAGATAATGACAGCAGCAATAGATCCTAGTTAATAGAGAGATAATGACAGCAGCAATAGATCCTAGATAATAGAGAGATAATGACAGCAGCAATAGATCCTAGTTAATAGAGAGATTATGACAGCAGCAATAGATCCTAGTTAATAGAGAGATAATGACAGCAGCAATAGATCCTAGATAATAGAGAGATAATGACAGAAGCAATAGATCCTAGTTAATAGAGAGATAATTACAGCAGCAATAGATCCTAGTTAATAGAGAGATAATGACAGCAGCAATAGATCCTAGATAATAGAGAGATAATGACAGCAGCAATAGATCCCAGTTAATAGAGAGATTATGACAGCAGCAATAGATCCTAGTTAATAGAGAGATAATGACAGCAGCAATAGATCCTAGTTAATAGAGAGATAATGACAGCAGCAATAGATCCTAGTTAATAGAGATAATGACAGTAGCAATAGATCCTAGTTAATAGAGAGATAATGACAGCAGCAATAGATCCTAGTTAATAGAGAGATAATGACAACAGCAATAGATCCTACTTAATAGAGAGATAATGACAGCAGCAATAGATCCTAGTTAATAGAGAGATAATGACAGCAGCAATAGATCCTAGTTAATAGAGAGATAATGACAACAGCAATAGATCCTAGTTAATAGAGAGATAATGACAGCAGCAATAGATCCTAGTTAATAGAGAGATAATGACAACAGCAATAGATCCTAGATAATAGAGAGATAATGACAGCAGCAATAGATCCTAGTTAATAGAGAGATAATGACAGCAGCAATAGATCCTAGTTAATAGAGAGATAATGACAACAGCAATAGATCCTACTTAATAGAGAGATAATGACAGCAGCAATAGATCCTAGTTAATAGAGAGATAATGACAGCAGCAATAGATCCTAGTTAATAGAGAGATAATGACAACAGCAATAGATCCTAGTTAATAGAGAGATAATGACAGCAGCAATAGATCCTAGTTAATAGAGAGATAATGACAGCAGCAATAGATCCTAGTTAATAGAGAGATAATGACAGCAGCAATAGATCCTAGTTAATAGAGAGATAATGACAGCAGCAATAGATCCTAGTTAATAGAGAGATAATGACAGCAGCAATAGATCCTAGTTAATAGAGAGATAATGACAACAGCAATAGATCCTAGTTAATAGAGAGATAATGACAGCAGCAATAGATCCTAGTTAATAGAGATAATGACAGCAGCAATAGATCCTAGTTAATAGAGAGATAATGACAGCAGCAATAGATCCTAGTTAATAGAGAGATAATGACAACAGCAATAGATCCTAGTTAATAGAGAGATAATGACAGCAGCAATAGATCCTAGTTAATAGAGAGATAATGACAGCAGCAATAGATCCTAGTTAATAGAGAGATAATGACAACAGCAATAGATCCTAGTTAATAGAGAGATAATGACAGCAGCAATAGATCCTAGTTAATAGAGAGGTAATGACAGAAGCAATAGATCCTAGATAATAGAGAGATAATGACAGCAGCAATAGATCCTAGTTAATAGAGAGGTAATGACAGCAGCAATAGATCCTAGTTAATAGAGAGATAATGACAGCAGCAATAGATCCTAGATAATAGAGAGATAATGACAGCAGCAATAGATCCTAGTTAATCAGTATTTAAAGAACCCAATGAGTAAGCTAACACTGCGGACTAACCTGCTGCCTGTATACCTTTGCCCCCCCCCCCCCCTCCCACCCAGCCCCGCCATAATACCCTTTAACTACCGTGCAGGAATAATGCTAATAACGCAATTAACCGCACCGCCAGCCACTACCACTACTACTACCTTCCCCAACATCGATCCTGTGGGTGGTGGTGTTGGTGGCTCGTCAGAGGATCATCAAGTAACATTCCCTAATCTCAGGTACACTCGACCAAAAAACAATCTTTACACTGGTGAGCTGTAAATAATCTAGTGTGAACGGAATTAATCGGGTGAAACATGCGTCTGTGAGGTATTATCATAAGATTGCAAACCCACTTCCAGAATGTTTAAAGCGTTAGTGTAAAGATTGTTTTTTGGTCGAGTGTACACTGGGAGTATAAAGTTCCGCGAGAACAACTCTCTAACCCAAGAGTAAACCAATTGTTCCAGTATTTCTTCTGCTCAACAAGTAAGCTCTGGAACTCCATCTCCCTCAATCTGTCTTTCCCTCATCCTATGACTTAAACTGCTTCAAGCTCCGCGTGTTCAGCCATTGTGACTCCAAAGTACCTTGAATTTGGCTTTCTTTCATTATTTCAATACATTTGAGGGCAATATTTGTTGCAGGCAGCTTTGCCCTTTCTCTCCTTCGAAACGTCCCTGACAGTATCTAACAGAAGCTAACTTCCCTAGTTTAAATGACCCTAATTAAGTATACTCCATTATATATTTATTTTTCTAATCTGGCGAAATTGCACTTGGTCGATATTAGCTAGATGAGTCTAGCTCAAGCTGATTATCTGATGGCAATGCTTCAATACCATTTTTAAGCAAAAACAAACCCAATAAATGCTCTGCCCAATACCATCAGTCAATAAGCTCTCTAGATCAATGCCACCAAGCTAAAGTGCCCCTGCTCAAATAAACGACTATAGGTTAGTTATGTACCTTAAGGGAGCCCACCTCGCTTTTGTTCTCTTTCTCTCCCTCTCTCTTTGGCTTGTATCCATTCGGCCCCATCCAGCCAACTGTTTTAAGACGTTTACCCCCATCCAGGTGTCAACATTTTCCTGGCGAGCGGTAGCGAGCCAGCATATATATATTTTTTGTTTTGACAGCAAGCTAAATTTGTAAATTTTTCGATAGAAAAATTTCTCCGGCGAAGCCGGATTTCTCCATACAATGCTGGCTCGCTATCGCTCGCCAGGAAGAAATCTTCACCTGGATGGGGATAAACGTCTTAAAACAGTTGGCTGAATGGGGCCGAATGGATACAAGCCAGAGAAAGAGAGAAAAGGAGAGCAAGAGAAAAAAAAGCAGGTGACCCCCCTTAATGTCCACAGGAGTCACACTAAAAAAAATTATGTACTAATCAACCTAATTAGTCAAACCTAACTGTATTTTGGTTAATTAGGAAAGAACATTATTTGGCAAGTCAGATTAGTTTAGTAACATTTTATAATGATTTATAGTATTTGTCCTAATCTTTCACTTCAAAGCCACTGTAAAATGTAATGTACACCAACACAGGCTATATTATTACATCTACACTGTATGATATTGTGCAGCTACTTAACAATTGTACACATCACATACTTGTACTATTATAATTATGATACAGTCATACCTATAATACAATATCAAAATCAATAGATCTAATCATTGTATGGTTATGTACTGCATCACAATGTTAAACATTTACACCTAATATGTTATGCAATTACATCATAATGCCATGTACTGTACACACATACGTCACATCTAGAGTAGTGTCTACACTACATAGTATTTCACCTTGAGTACAATTTCATGGGCATACATTATAACGTCATATACTGACATCTCAATGTCATGTACCGACACTACAATGTCATGCACTTACATCACATTGCCATACATCTATATTTAATAGCCATACACCTACACAACAATGATATTCACCCACACCCCAACATATCATGAACCCACACCATCATACAATACACCCAAGCCGTATGTACAGTCGGGGGCAGAAACACTCCAACACTCTATAATGATAAGAAAAAGGTGGTAAACATTGACTAGTGAATATCACTAGTTTAATCTTATAATTCAAGCAAATTATCATATGTGTTCCTTCAAACATTGTTCAGAAATTCTTGACCTCGATTGTATACTCGCTTGTAATGTAAAGGTAGTTCAAATTTTATTGAACACCTATGACATGCTAATGAAATATTTTGAATAATTCCCCTCAATCACATACACGAGCCAGAGTTTTCCTTCATACATTATTCACTATTTCAAGTTTATCAAATAGTTATGTACCATACACTTGTACACGCGATTGAACAGTTGCTTCCATGAATTATATATACCCATACTATCTTCATTCATATTCACCACTTCTTATGCCATGCTACCATACTTCATAAATATATCATGCTCTTATACCACTTTATATAATTCTCCAACACCACTTTATATCATGCTCCAACACCTCTTTATATCATGGTCAGGTCAGGTGGCTATAGTAAAGTAGGAGAGTAGAGAGTTTTGGATAGAGGAAGAATGAGAAGTACAGTAAAAGATAAAAGTACTTGGGATCAACCAAGTTGCTCCATTGTTTTTTGTTTTTGTTTTTTTATATCATGCTCCTATACCACACCACTATATACCATGCTCTTGCACCACTATAATCAAGCTCCAATACCACTTTATATAACGCGCATACACCACTTAATATCCACTTATTTTTTAGTTTCCCCTCACGCTTACATTTCGTCTTCTGTTTTTCTCTCCTCGACGCATTTAACATTCAGTATTTTCGTTCCCTCCCTTCTCTCCTCTCTTTTATTATGGGTTCTGTTATTTTCATCGATCATGTCCTTATCATTTCTTCGTTAGCATGTTTACTAATTATATTCACCCAAAATTATGCAGTTCGTAAATTCATAAACCATATTAGGCTAAGTTTCACCCATATGAATTTCTGAACATATAAAATAAATCCCTGAAGTATTTGGAATGCTATATAGTTCTGTAGTATCTCGACAGGGCTCAATACACATGCAACTGAGTATGTATTATTACGAATGATAGAAACACCTATATTAGTCATTTCAGCATAGCCAAGCTTACCCTTACCCGGCCTAATTTCCATATCCATACGAACGCAACATTTGGATTTAAATGAAGAAAATTGGTTAAGTGTTTAGTGTTATGTTTAACCCTAAGAAGAAACGATAAACGATGACGCATATATATATATATATATATATATATATATATGTATGTATATATATATATATATATATATATATATATACCGGTATATATATATATATATATATATATATATATATTTTTTTTTTTTTTTTTTTTTATTTTTTTTGCTATTATTTGACGCTTCTATTCATATATGGAAGGGTATATGGAAGTCAGAGGGTTAATTGAGATAGTCTTTACCCATATAATTCTCACACCTCCTTCCTGTATTGTATAAAATCGTATAATGATAGACAGAATAAATTGTCAAAATGCATCATAATCTATAAAAGGGTTAATTCAGTTGCATATAAAACTGCATATTTTATCGTTTCTTTTGTTTCATATTGCTGTCCAAAATAATATCCTCTATTTCGCTCTCTCTATTTTTTTTTTCTCTCTCTCTCTATTTCTCCTCTCCCCTCTCTCTCTCTCTCTCTCTCTCTCTCTCTCTCTCTCTCTCTCTCTCTCTCTCTCTCTCTCTCTCTCTCTCTCTCTCTCTCTAATTCTCCCTCACTAATTATCTCACTTTAATTCTCTCTCACTTTCTCTCATTATAATTATCTCTCTAATTATATCACTCTAATTTTCTCACTCTAATTCTCTCACTCTAATTATCTCTCACTAATTCCCTCTTACTCTAATGATCTCACTAACTCCCTCTCACTCTAATGATCTCACTAATTCCCTCTCACTCGAATTCTATTTCACTCTAATTCCCTCTCACTCTAATTATCTCACTAATTCTCTCACACCAATTCTCTCTCACTCTAATTGTCTCACACTCTTGCTCCCTCTTGATTTTCCTCTGTTGTTGGTTTTCTTCTCTCTCACGATTCTCTTGCTTCCTCTTCACTTCTTCCTCTTTTCTGTTCTGTTCCAAATGGTCTGCTCTGAAACCCCTTCTGTATTTTCTGCTCTCCATTTATTTATTTATTTTTCCTGTGCCATTTTTCTTCTTCCTCGAGTTTGCGCTTGCTTCCTGCGCGTTATTTTTGCTCTCCTTTCAATCTCTGCGTGCGTGTGTGTTTGTGCGTGTGTTTGTGAATGTGTGTTTGTTTGTGTTTGTCAATGCGTGTGTGTGTTTGCTTGTGTTTGTCAATGTGTGTGTGTGTTTGCTTGTGTTTGTCAATGTGTGTGTGTGTTTGCTTGTGTTTGTCAATGTGTGTGTGTGTGTGTGTGTGTGTGGACAAGCGGTGGTGTGTTTAAAGGTACAAATTTCACGAAATATGTAGGTTTGCAGGTACATGAGGTTTAGGGCGACAGTTTAAGTGTACACACCTCTTTAAAATACGTTGAAATGGAGTGTTTTCGGTTAGGTTAAGTAAGTTAGGTTAGGTTAGGTTAGGTTAGGTTAAGTTTTATCTAGATGGTTTTATTTAGGTTTAAAAATCGAAAAATGTACTCGTAAGCATGCAAAAATAACGTGTGTACCGATAAACACACCACCGCTTGGGTGTGTGTGTAACTTTCAAACTTGCTTGCTTGTTCGTCAAGGGGAATCCACGCAATGCGAGCTAAGCTCATTATTATCGCGCCTCCTTAACTGGGAATGTATTGCGTGAAATGCATGTTAAGTGTTTATGTATCGTTGGAATGGCTGTGGATGTGTGTGTAGTCTGTATTTTAGCCAATTGGCGACATCTGGAAACGAAGGCTTAGGGTTAATCTGTACGATACCATTCTCACTACGGTACCAGTCTCACCCGAAGGTTTAGGTTGACCAGTAGCTTAGGTTGACCAGTACGATACCCATCTCACCTTGTAACCGATCACCAACCCCAGATGGGACGTCACAACTTCGTCCACTTATACCAGGTTCCTATTTATACTGCTAGGTGAACAGAGGCTACACCGTTAGGAGACTTGCCCAAATGTCTCTTCCCCGCCCGGGTCTCGAACCCGGGACCTTCTGGTTGTGAGCCAGACGCGCTATCAGTTATGCCACGGATGTGTGTGTGTGTGTGTGTGTGTGTGTGTGTGTGTGTGTGTGTGTGTGTGTGCTAATACAATTGTTCATAATACACTTCTATACAATAACAATAAGAAACCCCTCTGCATCCCCACGTCTTTTCTTACACATTATATATTTTATCCTTAGAGTTGTCATATTATCCTCTCTCTCTCTCTCTCTCTCTCTCTCTCTCTCTCTCTCTCTCTCTCTCTCTCTCTCTCTCTCTCTCTCTCTCTCTCTCACCTTCCTTTGTCCTGCCTCCCCTCTCTTCCTCTTCGTCAGGCCACCCCACCACCACCACCAGCACCAGTCCCCTCACTCACCTCTCCCCTCGCAATCATTAACTCACCTGTCCCCTTCCTCCTTCCCCTCGCTAGTCTTCTCCCCTCGGCCCCATCTTTACTTCCCTCGTTCCGTCCTTCGCTCTCTCTCTTATTCCATCCTTCCTTCATTCATTACCTACATTAGGTTAGTACTAAATTTTGGCACTGGTTTGGTTGGTCTTGGTTGATTTGGCACTGGTTGAGAGCTACTGGTTGAAATGGTCTACTGGTTGAGATGTCCGGGAACCCATTTATTCCTTCTTTCCTTCTTGCATTTTCTCTCGTTCGTTCGGTCCTTCCTTCTTTCACTCCTTCCTTCCTTCCCTCGCGATTCTTCTCTCCCTCGTTTCAGCTTTACTTCCTTCATTCTATCCTTCCATGCTTCGCTCTATTGTTCCTTCCTTCCATCCTTCCTTCACTCTTCACTCCCCTCGGTCCTCGTTTACTTTCCTAATTTTGTCCTTCTCTCTCATATTCCATCCTTCCTGCCTTCCTTCATTTCACCCTTTTCATTACTTCATTCATTAACTTTCATTTTTGTATTCCTTCCTTCCTTTACTCATTATCTCACTCCTTCCTTCTCCTCGCGATTCTTCCCTTCCCTTAGCCCATTTTTACTTCCCTCGTTCTGTCCTCTTTTGCTTTACTCCTTCCTTCCTTCCTTCCTCCACTCTTTTGCTTGACTCCTTCCTTCCTTCCTCCACTCTTTTGCTTGACTCCTTCCTTCCTTCCTTCCTCCACTCTTTTGCTTGACTCCTTCCTTCCTTCCTCCACTCTTTTGCTTTACTCCTTCCTTCCTTCCTCCATTCTTTTGCTTGACTCCTTCCTTCCTTCCTCCACTCTTTTGCTTGACTCCTTCCTTCCTTCCTCCATTCTTTGCTTGACTCCTTCCTTCCTCCACTCTTTTGCTTGACTCCTTCCTTCCTTCCTCCACTCTTTTGCTTGACTCCTTCCTTCCTTCCTCCACTCTTTTGCTTGACTCCTTCCTTCCTTCCTTCCTCCACTCTTTTGCTTGACTCCTTCCTTCCTTCCTTCCTCCACTCTTTTGCTTGACTCCTTCCTTCCTTCCTTCCTCCACTCTTTTGCTTGACTCCTTCCTTCCTTCCTCCACTCTTTTGCTTTACTCCTTCCTTCCTTCCTCCACTCTTTTGCTTTACTCCTTCCTTCCTTCCTCCACTCTTTTGCTTGACTCCTTCCTTCCTTCCTTCCTCCACTCTTTCCTTCCTTCACTCATTCATTGCATCCTTCCCTCCTTCCTAATTCCTTCCCCCCGCGCTTCTTCTCTCCCCTCAGCCCATCTATCCTTCCTTCCTGCGTTCCCTCCTATTTTCTGTACGTTGGCCTTGTGTCCGACTTAAGAGGGAATTGTTTGATTTTTCTGGACTTCTTTCTCCCTCGTGGTTAGCACATTAGTTAGTAGATTTTAAGACGTTCTTTCCGTTAGTTTGGTGATTTGGAGACCTTTCGTCCCATTTCTATCAATTTTAAGACCTTTCGTGCCAGTTTTGTTCTGGCGAGTGATAGTGAGCCTGTAATTATAGAAAGAATCGGCCTTCGGCCGGGACATTTTTCTACCAAAAAATTTACAAATGTATCTTAAAAGGGGGTCTAGGGAGTGCAATTTTAAGCTTCATGGAGGTCTAGGAAACAAACTACATACCTCCCCTTAAGCCAAGAGATCCAAAGAAGCACTCAACACCCGGAAAAGGCAACAATACTACAACCTACAAAACCTCTGTATAATCAGGAAACTCTACTACAGCACATGTCAAGGAAATACTACTCCAAAATGTCATGATAAGTAAGCATGTAAGCCAAAGATATATAGCAAAGACAGACAAACTCGATCCCCCTCTCGACTCAATCGTCTTCCATCGTGTTCAAGGAAGGGAGGGGGTTTCCATCCACACGCTCCACCGAATTCTAGTCGACTTAAACGATCATGCACAAGGAGTTCGGTGGTAGTAATCTCTCTATCGCTCTCTCTCAATCTCTCTCTCTCTCTCTCTCTCTCTCTCTCTCTCTCTCTCTCTCTCTCTAGTATTATTGTTTGTTTATATTTCCGTGACAGCCGTGTTGTTCCTGTCTCTCTCTCTCTCTCTCTCTCTCTCTCTCTCTCTCTCTCTCTCTCTATATATATATATATATATATATATATATATATATATATATATAAAAAAAAATATATATATATATATATATATATATATATATATATATATGGGTGTGTATGTGAGTGTGTGGAGAACATGTGTGGTGTGAGTGTAGCTTCATGATAGCGGGGTGAGGGACAGCTGTAACGCAAACAGGTGTGCTTATGGAGACTACCTGTATATAGGGGCACGCAACACACACACACACATACACATACACCCACGCACACACACACACACACACATATTCTTTAGTCTCACACACATATACATACAAGCGGGCACAGTCACACAAATACAAGCTCAAACACACATACAGTTCACACAAACACACATAAACACATAGTCCACACAAACGCAAACACGCAAACAAAAAAACACACACACAGAGGCTTCAAAACAGAGAGAGAGAGAGAGAGAGAGAGTTACATAAAGTTACATATATACACATACTACACAGACCTTGCGGTCCTTACTAGGCACTCCGGACTTGATGCTAAACTAGACTAGACTTTGCTACAAAGTGAAAGGCAAGGATAGCAAAGCAGAAGGCTCTCTCCCCACCCACCACTCCCTCCGACCGTTGGTCGGCATGAATTTAGTTGGGGAAACAAGTACCCCAGTACCCAGAAACACTTCTACTGGGATTTTTTTTAGTAAAGAACGAAGTTGAGAAATATTATATACTACTGATGCTTTACTTTGATTGTCTTTTCTTTTTTTACTTATATTATTCCCACCTCAAAATGAATGGATAAATGAGGGAATAAGGGTAGACTTTTACTAACCCGGTAATAACTCAAAGTATATTGATTGTTACAACCTAGTGACCAGAATCGGGCTGAAATGTCTACAGTATGGATTTTCACATTTCTGAATTTCCCTGATTTTTTTTTTTTTTTTTTTCATTAAATATATTTGATCAAATGGCAGTCAAGTCATCAGGGGGTTTACCATTATGTATACTTCATTAGTTGCTATCGCGTGTTTATGGGGTCGGCATATATTACTGATGCTCGGAATGTTGCTATGAACTCGGGAGACTTTATGTTTTCCATGATTATAATGTAATAGTATATTATATACATTTTTCGGTAGAAAAATGTCTTAAAATCAATGGTTAGGTATGCTGTATTGTGTTGTAAGAACATGTATATAGCGGTATAAGAGCATGATATATAGTGTTGTAAGAACATGTACATAGCGGTATAAGAGCATGATATACTGTATAGCGGTATACCTACCACAACAACCACGACAACTACCACCATAATGACACCACCTACCACCACAACCACTGTATACCACCACCCCAACAACACCATCACTACCTACCATCATAACTCCCCAGTACAGGTATCGATCCAGCCTTCTCCCTACCGTCACCCTGCATGATCAGCCTCTCCACCACCTTGCTACCTATGGCTGCACTGTTAGTAATACATGTAAATAATGGAACGCAGACTAACAAAATTGGTACAGGCAAAGTTGATAGTTTTTGACAACCTTTGCTTATAAACGGTATTCTCAAGTGTACCTCCAGTCCCATCCATTCATACGCAGACGACTCTACCTTACACTACTCAAAAAGGTTTCCTGAACGCCCCAGCCAGCAATCCCTCAAAGACGAACGTAATGAAGCCATGCAACACTTATCTTCTGATCTAACTACTAGTTCTAATTGGGGCAGAGAAAACCTTGTTACCTTTAATGCTTCCAAAACCCAATTTCTTCATCTTACTACCCGTTCAGAACTATCAGAGGACTATCCCTTACACTTCAACAACACAAAAATCAATCCTTCATCTTCTCTCAATATTCTCGGTGTCTCTTTTTCTTCTGTTCTCACTTGGAAGGACCATATTACCAGTCTTGCTAAGGCAGCCTCCCAGAAGCTGGGTGTGCTCAACCGCCTCAAGGGGTTCTTTACCCCAGCACAGCTTCTTGCTCTGTACAGGGGCACAGTGCGTTCTTGTATTGAGTATTGTTCACATGTGTCGGTAGGATCCTCTCGCACTGCACTCCTATACAAAGTAGAAAGGAAAGCCTTTCGTATAATTAACTCCCGCCCACTCACCAACTCTGCAATCTCTCTCTCTCTTCACCGCAATGTTGCATCTCTCTCACTATTCTATCACTACTACAATAATCAATGTTCCTCAGAGCTTTTCCAGGGTATACTACCTCCTCTACGTAGGGTACGTAGTACCCGTCTTGCAACACAATCCCACCCCTTCTCTGTGCAACTCTCCAACCCAAAAGTGAAACGTTATCCTCAAACTTTCTTCTATTCAACTGCTGAGCTCTGGAACTCTCTCCCAGAATCAGTCTTTCCCTCTTCCTATGACTTAAATTGCTTCAAACTCTGTGTGTCCAGGCATTTTGGCTTGAACGTCCCTTGATTTTGGCCCTGTCACTCTTTCAACTCTGGGAGAGACTCTCGCTACAGGCAGTTCTGCCTTTTGTCTCCCTCACTCACATAGAAAAAAAAATATCGATCACAAATACACACTTTAACACACAGACATAAATAAACTTACTAAAATCGTTCATTCATAGCCGGAGTAAAAAACAAAATAAGAATGCGTCTGAAATAATGGCGTTATGCTTTTGGTACTATGTATGGTATTATAGGCTAGAGTTATGTGGGTGACGTTGAAACAAACATTACTTTCTCTGCCCAACTCGGAAATAGTTGATATATCAGAAGATTAGGGGAGTGCTATATTATGGCCTCATCACGTCAGTTTTAGAGTGATTGCATGCTGGGTCGTTGTGGAATATTAGTTGAATAGTGTCAAGTAGGGTCATCATCATAATAGTGTCAAGTAGGGTCATCATCATAATAGTGTCAAGTAGGGTCATCATCATAATAGTGTCAAGTAGGGTCATCATCATAATAGTGTCAAGTAGGGTCATCATCATAATAGTGTCAAGTAGGGTCATCATCATAATAGTGTCAAGTAGGGTCATCATCATAATAGTGTCAAGTAGGGTCATCATCATAATAGTGTCAAGTAGGGTCATCATCATAATAGTGTCAAGTAGGGTCATCATCATAATAGTGTCAAGTAGGGTCATCATCATAATAGTGTCAAGTAGGGTCATCATCATAATAGTGTCAAGTAGGGTCATCATCATAATAGTGTCAAGTAGGGTCATCATCATAATAGTGTCAAGTAGGGTCATCATCATAATAGTGTCAAGTAGGGTCATCATCATAATAGTGTCAAGTAGGGTCATCATCATAATTAGTGGATAGACTAGAGGTACAGTTGAGAAGATCATTTAGGGAGCCCACCTCGCTTTTTTTTTTTATCTTTCTCTCTCTCTCTCTCTCTTTGGCTTGTATCCATTCGGTCCCATTCAGCCTACTGGTTTAAGACGTTTACCCCCATCCAGGTGTCAATATTTTCCTGGCGAGCGGTAGCGAGCCAGCATATATATATTTTTGGTTTGACAGCAAGCTAAATTTGTACATTTTTCGATAGAAAAGTGTGTCCGGCGAAGCCGGATTTCTCCATACAATGCTGGCTCGCTATCGCTCGCCAGGAAGAAATCGACACCTGGATGGGGATAAACGTCTTAAAACAGTTGGCTGAATGGGGCCGAATGGATACAAGCCAGGGAAAGAGAGAAAGATAAAATAAGACGGTGACCCCCCTTAATGAATGATAGAAAGACTGATGGCCCTGATGTTATGATGGTCCTGTGCTATGGTGAGAGCAGGCAGGCAGGGCGGACATAGCAGGGAAAGGAAGGGTCGGTAATGGCAAGTGTTAGTGGTGTTATGGTCCTGGTGTTATGATGGTCCTGGTGTTATAGTGTTGGTGTTATGATGGTGAGAGCAGGCAGGCAGGGAGGGCAGACATAGCAGGGAAGAAGGAAGGGAAGGGTCGGTAATGGCAAGTGTTAGGGGTGTTATGGTCCTGGTGTTATAGTGTTGGTGTTATGATGGTGAGAGCAGGCAGGCAGGGAGGGCAGACATAGCAGGGAAGAAGGAAGGGAAAGGTCGGTAATGGCAAGTGTTAGGGGTGTTATGGTCCTGGTGTTATAGTGTTGGTGTTATGATGGTGAGAGCAGGCAGGCAGGGAGGGCAGACATAGCAGGGAAGAAGGAAGGGAAGGGTCGGTAATGGCAAGTGTTAGGGGTGTTATGATGGTGTTGGTGTTATGATGGTCCTGGTGGTGTTATAGTGTCGGTGTTATGATGGTGAGAGCAGGGAGGGAGGGAGGGCGGACACAGCAGGGAAGAAGGAAGGGAAGGGTCGGTAATGACAAGTGTTGGGGGTGTTATGATGGTGTTGGTGTTATGGTCCTGGTGTTATGATGGCCCTGCTGGTGTTATAGTGTTGGTGTTATGATGGTGAGAGCATGGAGGGAGGGAGGGAGGGCGGACACAGCAGGGAAGAAGGAAGGGAAGGGTCGGTAATGACAAGTGTTAGGGGTGTTATGATGGTGTTGGTGTTATAGCCCTGGCGTTGTTATAGTGTCGGTGTTATGATGGTGAGAGCAGGGAGGGAGGGAGGTCGGAAACAGCAGGGAAGAAGGAAGGGAAGGCTCGGTAATGGCAAGTGTTAAGGGTGTTATGGTGGTGCTGGTGTTATGATGGTCTTGGTGTTATAGCCCTGGTGGTGTTACAGTGTTGGTGTTATGATGGTGGTGTTATAGTGTTGGTGTTATGATGGTGGTGTTATAGTGTTGGTGTTATGATGGTGAGAGCAGGGAGGGAGGGCGGACACAGCAGGGAAGAAGGAAGGGAAGGGTCGGTAATGACAAGTGATGGGGGTGTTATGATGGTGTTGGTGTTATGGTCCTGGTGTTATGATGGCCCTGCTGGTCTTATAGTGTTGGTGTTATGATGGTGAGAGCAGTGAGGGAGGGCGGACACAGCAGGGAAGAAGGAAGGGAAGGGTCGGTAATGACAAGTGTTGGGGGTGTTATGTTGGTGTTGGTGTTATGGTCCTGGTGTTATGATGGCCCTGGTGTTGGTGTTATAGTGTTGGTGTTATGATGGTGAGAGCAGGCATGGAGGGAGGGAGGGAAGGGTCGGTAATGTGTTATGATGGTGTTGGTGTTATGGTTCTGGTGTTATGATGGCCCTGGTGTTGGTGTTATAGTGTTGGTGTTATGATGGTGAGAGCAGGCATGGAGGGAGGGAGGGCGGACACAGCAGGGAAGAAGGAAGGGAAGGGTCGGTAATGACAAGTGTTGGGGGTGTTTTGATGGTGTTGGTGTTATGGTTCTGGTGTTATGATGGCCCTGCTGGTGTTATAGTGTTGGTGTTATGATAGTGAGAGCATGGAGGGAGGGAGGGAGGGCGGACACAGCAGGGAAGAGGGAAGGGAAGGGTCGGTAATGGCAACTGGAGGGGAAGACGACGCGAGGGGAGACTGAGGGGAGAGTCTTGATGGAGGGGGGCGTAATCTTGGAAGGAGCTGGGGTGAGGGGAAAGAAGAAGGGGAGAGTGATGCAGGAGGGTGGGCGTGTGTGGGTGGGGGGGGGGGAGGGGGGGTATGACTGCGTGTGGGTGGCTCCGTGTGTGTGTGTGTGGGTGTTTGTATGTGTTGTTGATATGACTGGCGGGGTGTGTGTGTTTGCGTGTGCCTGTGAATAACAAAAGGATGATAGCAAACTGGTTGTGTGTGTAAATAATAAAAGGCTCATTAAGTTGATTGTCTTTCTATGTGTGTGTGTGTGTGTGTGTGTGTGTATGTATGTGTGTGAATAACAGAAGACTGATACTGTGCGTGTGTGTACGTACTAGAAGGCTGATTATATGGAAGCGTTTTCGTGTGAAGTAATATGACAGTGCGTTCGTAGAATAGGGTACGAGTTACTGAACATAAGAGTGAAAACTGTGAAGTATTAAGGGAAGGCAGACCGTTTTTCTAGACCACCTTCTCCCTAATGTTTAGCCCCACTAGTTTTGAGATTATAAGACGTTCGGCCCACTAGTTTGGCGATTTTAACACCTTTCGCCCCATTTCGTTGTAAATTTTAAGACCTGTCGTGCCATTTAGGTGTCGATTATTTCCTGGCGAGCAATAGTGAGCCTGCAATTTTAAGAGGCCGGGACATTTTTCTACCGAAAATGTACACATTTATCTTGAAGGAGGGTCTAGGGGGTGTTTTTCTAAGCTTGATTGAGGTCTAGGGAGGAAACTAAAAAAATATATCAATAAATGAATTAATAGACCAAACAAACGGCCAGTCTCCCCTTAAAGTGAAGAATGAGGGAGAGTGTAGGTGGGGATTTATAGTCTAGTTCACGTGATGGAAAATTCAATTCCTTAGCAGCTGATTTATTGAATGGAAAAATATTGAAAACACCATCTGCCAAGTTTTTCTAATTAACCCTCTGAGTACCAGCGACGTGTTATGTTTTATTCTAGCTATATTTAGACGATATTATGCAGCTTGAGAAGGATCTGTGGTCGTTAAACGGGTCGGTTGAGATAGATTGATTTTTATTTTTTTGCTAGAGGTCCTACCTATGCTGAATAAAATTATCTACTAGTTGCCAGAATACGATGCAAAGTACGCCTCTGGTACTGTATGGGTTAAAAATGGTTCGATGCCAAATGGTCGTAATAGCTACGTAACCAAGTAGAGGACATGGAATTTACCGTCAGCTCGAAAAAAGTATACTATAATTACCATAGTTTATTATGAGGCAGGGCCGTAGCAGTGGTTGCAGACGATATAATGAGTGTACTGTATGTTAGTTGCAATTCACCTCAGTCGGATTCGTGAATGTTAGGGATCTGACCAATGGACTATATGTGTAAGGAAACGGAATATAAAAAAGGGATGAAGTTCAATTAAAATGTTGAGGGTGCTAGGGCAATGTGAGAAAACCGATTTGTTTTTAAAAAGGATGAAGTTCAAGGCTATGGAGATCGTCAACTCTTTTAAGTATCTGGGCAGTGTGTTGAGTAAAGATGGGACTATGGATGAAGAAGTGCGGGAGAGGGTACAACAGGGGAAGAGGGTTGTAGGAACGCTAAAAGCAGTAACAAGAAATAGGGTGGTCAGTATGGAAGTGCAGAAGTCCTTGCATGACAGTGTGGTAATCCCGACACTGACTTACGGAAGCGAAGCATGGACGTTGGTTGAGAGACTCAGACCAAGAGTGAGAGCAGTGGAAATAAATTACTTAAGGAGTGCGTGCGGAGTTACATGGAGGGATAGACAGACTAATGAGGAAGTAAGAAGGAGGTGTGGTGTGGAGGTAGATGTGCTGGAAAGTGTGAAAAGGAACAACTTGAGATGGTTCGGCCATATGGAACGTATGGAAAGCGAGAGAATGACTAAGAGGGTGTACGAGAGCGAGGTGGAGGGACAGAGAGGGAGAGGTAGACCGAATATGAGGTGGAAGGATGGAGTGAGGAAGTACATGAACGAGGGCGGTGCTGGTTGGGGGGAGGGGCGTCGACTGACTGGGGACAGAGGTGCATGGGGGCGGTTCGTTCGTGGCCACCCCTTCGGGGATCACGGCGTCAGGCAATAGATAGATAGATAGATGAAGTTCAATTTTAACGTTGAGGGTACTAGGACAAAGGGTGTGGAGAGTAAATTGTAGATCTAAAGTAGATGGTGCAGGTGGGTGAGTGTGGGAAACAAGGGTGTGGGTGGGAGACAGATGATCAATGTCAGGGGGCGGTGGAAGAGGGTGGAGGGTGGGAGGAATATAGGGGGGTGAAATTGGGAGAGATGGGGGTGAAGGGAGGGTGGGAGGAATATAGTGGGGTGGGAGTGGGAAAGATGGGGGTGAAGGGAGGGTGGGAGGAATTGAGGGGAGGAACTGGCGGTGGGTGGGTGGGAGGAAAGGTAATGAGTGAGGGTGGGAGGGAATGCGAGGTAAGGGTGTATGAGGGTGGGTAAAAAAGGTAAGAAACACAAGGGGTGATGGTGGGAGGGAGGAAACTAGGGATGAAGGATTAGGCTGTGAGGCAGAGGATGTGGGAGAAGGGGATAGGGTGGGAGTGAGAGATGAGTGTGGGAAGGATGATATATGGAGGGGGGGATGGATGAGGGGGTGGGGGGGATGGATGAGGGGTGTGGGTGGGATGGATGAATGATGTTGGTGGGATAGATGAGGGGGTGGGTGGAAAGGATGAGGGATGTGGATGGGATGGATGAGTGGTGTGGGTGGGATAGATGAGTGGTATGGATGAGTGGTGTGGGTGGGATGGATGAGGGTGGGATGAATGAGGGATGTGGGTGGGATGGATGAGGGTGGCCGGTGGGAAGAATAATACACTGAGGGCTGGTGCGACTCTCTCTCTCTGGCTCTCTCTCTCTCTCACACTCTCACTCACTCTCTCTTCCTCTCTCTCTTAAGGTCTCGTGGAAATTGACCAGGAGATGAGGGTGTGATGGGTTGTGTTGTGGTAAACTAGCTGCCTCCACGCCCCTTCCTAAATAATACACTCTCTCTAAACGTTCAATCATACCTAACTGACCCAGGATATCTAGAGGTACTGTCTTTTCATCATCCTCGTTAATTATAAGACTAGAATGCTAACAACTAAATATCATCAGTAATACTTATGACCAGCCATATAGACGCAAAATCTAAGCGTTCTATTAACCTCTTCTGTACCGCGACGTCTTATTTAATTATATTTTATCTGCATTTAGACACGATATTGAATATGGTCACCGTGTATTGTTTGTTTGTATTTCCTATACCCGTTTTCGTATGTTAATAAACTAATTTGATATCTATGTTTACCTTTTATTTGAGTTATCCAGTTGAACATGCAATAACCCAGGCTTTAAAACAATTGCATAATCATAAACAAAAACAAATATTATTGAATCCCACGTCAATAGAAAAAGGCGGAATGTGATCGCGAGCATACGAGTAATGTAAGCAAAGCCGGCGATATGCCTGAATACTATATTCTTACCAAATATGTCCTGCTTTACCCAACTGAAAATCTGTGGAGTATTACGGATATATTTACCATCACACATTCTAGCCCTCTCACCTATCCAATACACCAACAATAGCAGAAAGGTAGATACAAAAGGTAAGTGAGAATCAGGAGTGATGCCCGAGTGAGAGTAATCGGGTGTCCCACAAGACTTTATTCCTCTACTTTTTTTCCCCGCAACTCTGGTCTGGCAGTTTCGATTAGGCCTATATCATTTTACAAGCATGTTGATGTTGTAACCTACTAAAATTTTACTTAGGTTTAGTTGCCAATACCACAACATAATAGTCTCAAAATGTTTCCAGAATGAAGTTGTGGATCAAAAGTTGACGAATTATACCCGGTATAATCCTGTGTAGCGGGAAGACCTGTACTTATATCTCAATAACTCGGTAATATTAAAATATATTTTTAAATTTTACATTCATAAATAGTCCACTAATATACTAGATTAGGTTAGGTTAGGTTAGGTTAGGTTAAAGATATTGTTCAATGTTTCTCAGTAAATAGGCACCTGAAAAACAGTTCTACCCGCTACACAGGATCTTACCAAAACCTCCCATAGGACACCCCCCTATAGAAAAGTTATAATGTAACACTCACGCCTTCACAAGTAAGGAGACGTTGCGCAGGTATGGGGTTATTCTGCGCAGCTATCAGGTTGTGTGCGAGTGTAGCGAAGATATGGGTGTACGCAGGTGCAATGGGTTGACGTCCATGACCACAGATCCTGTGGTGATGAGACAGGTTTAGAGAGGCCAGACAAGTCAGAGTTTATCTCAGCTGGCAAAATTAGATCAGTTTTGGTTGCCCAGTGAACACCCACGGTTTAAGGGGAGATTTCCACTTGAGGGATTTTTTTCTTGACTCTTTTCTCCCTCATGTTTAGCCCCATTGCTTTTCTAATTTTAAGACATTCGCCCCATTATTTTGACGATTTTAAGAACTTTCGACCCATTTCTGTCAATTTTAAGAACTTTCGTGTCATTTAGGTGTCGATTTTATCCTGGCGAGCGATAGCGAGCCTGTAATTTAAGAGGAACCGGCTTTGAGCCGGGACATTTTTCTACCGAAAAATGTACAAATTTATCTTGAAAGGGGCTCAAGGGGGTGTAATCTTAAGCTTGATGGATATCTAGAGACCAAACTAAAAACCTCCCCTTAAAATGGATCACATGCTTTCATTAATTTCATTGGAGGTGTTTGTTGGAGTGAAACAAGGTAAGATCCTGTGTAGCGGGAGGAACTGTTTTTCAGATGCCTATTTACTAAGAAACATTGAACAATATCTTTAACCTAACCTAACCAAAGCCAAGCCTAACCTAACCTAGTATATTAGTGGACTATTTATGAATGTAAAATGTAAAAATATATTGTAACATTACCAAATTATTGAGATATATGTACATGTCCTCCCGCTACACAGGATTATACCTACAACGGGACTACCTCATGCTTGAGAGGCAAAAAATTAAGAATTGGCTGAAAAAAAAATCATATATTAGATGTACAGTTTGCAAGACCATCAAAGTCGCTTCCATTGTATTTGTATTTAGTACCGTCGTGTACTAATCAGTTACCAGTAGGCGCCCATGTTATTTTATGAAGCAGTAATCCATTAAGGACACGGATTTGCAATACGAGGTTAATTAAACAAAACAAATGGTTGGGAAAACGTCAATTGAAGGCACATTTACACGGTGCCTCATCATATTACAGAATAGTATACGTTATCGCATGTTTTGCTGCATGCTTGAAAATATGATAATAGTCATGCTAGTTAGTTAAATAAGGACTTCAGAGGCTATGAACTCTTCTGAATTATTAAACCAACACACTGTAAGTCAAGAATAACGTCAGGACTAGAGCCCCTTTTCGGGAACCCCAGTCCCTTCAGAGGCATGCTGGAAGGGCAATTACCTTTCTACTTGTGTTGATAAGCTTTACGTCACCTCCTGCCTCTAATACTTCGTGTACGAGGCATAAATTGTAGCTTGTTGCTTTACTCTGCACTTAATCGGACATGCTCTTATTGCACACAAAAATGCCACCGTGTCAATGCCGTTTCATAATAAGCAACTTACATGACTGTGCACCAGATGACTGGAAGACTGGCATAATAGTCCCACTATATAAGGGCAAAGGGGAAAGAGGAGTGTGTGGTAACCACCGAGGATATGTCTTTTAAGCGTAGTAGGGAAGGTGTACAGTAGGGTAGTGATTGAGAGAGTGAGAGTGAGAATGGAGAAATGGATAGGCGACGAGCAGGGAGGTTTTAGGAAGGGAAGAGGATGTGTGGATCAGATTTTTACCCTGAATTGTGTTGTGGAGAAATATCTGGAGGAAGAAAACAAAAAGGTGTATTTATGGACTTGGAGAAGGCCTATGACAGAGTGGGTAGAGAAGGTATGTGGGAAGTACTTAGAATATGCGGAGTAGATGGCAAGTTGCTGAAAGCAGTGAAGAGCATGTAGTACAAAGGAGTACAAAGGAGTACAAAGGAAATCAAGCAACAACAGATCCAGTGACCCTTCTAGGTTGCTTGTCCTCCAAAACACTGAGGATCAAGTGTCCAAACAGTGGTTTAGAGTGGGTAAGGGAACATTGGAAAGGGAATTACTGCCCTGGAACTAATGTCCGTGGCAGGATTAGGAAGTTAGTAGGGGACAGATGGTTTAGTAACTGAGGGGGGGATAAAATAAAGTTATTCATTTACAAACGCAGTCAGTCGCGGGTTTGATGCGAGATATTTGTCTAGGCGGAGTTTAAATGAATCAACGGTGATGCAGTCTATAACGTTTCGGGGAAGCCCATTCCACAAGTTGACAACTCGATTGAAGAAGAAATTCTTAGATTCGTGCGAGTTAAAAGATTTACCAATAATTTTGCAACCGTTTCCCCGCGTGTAATTAGATTGGTCGATAGTGAAGTACTTACTACAGTTCATATTGTCGATGCCTTTGATGATTTTGAACACTTGAATTAAGTCGCCTCTTAATCTGCGCTGGGTTAAAGGAAATAGATTTAATTCTCTAAGACGCTCTTCGTATGGTTTGTTCTTTAGGCTAGGTATCATTTTGGTAACTCTACGTTGAACTCGTTCTAGCTTGTTTATATCTTTTGGTAATAAGGGCACCAGCATTGAACGCAGTATTCCAGAAGAGGCGGGACTAAGGAATTGTAAAGGGTTAGGATAACTTCTTTGGATTTATGCTCAAATGACCTGCCTATAAAGCCAATTATTTTGTTTGCCTTCTTAACAACTTCTGAACATTGTTTGACTCGGTTTTAGGTTACTCGCTATTGTTACTCCCAGATCGGTTTCTCTGTTTACATTCTTAAGCTGAGTGCCATTCATCGAATAGTTTGCTTTCTCATTTAGGTATCCGATATGTAGTACTTTACATTTATCCGCATTGAAACTCATTTGCCAAATTTGGGCCCAACATGACAATTTATCTAGATTGTGTTGCATATCGTCAACTTGTTCTTTCGAGAGTACGCTATTTGCAATTTTTGTATCGTCAGCAAATTTTGAGATTGTACAGGTGAGACCCTCATCTATGTCGTTGATGTAAATTAGAAAGAGAATTGGTCCTAGTACCGATCCCTGGGGTACCCCCTACTTACATTGGTCCATTTTGATGCCTTACCGTTTATGACTACTCTTTGCTTTCTGTCGCTGAGCCAATTTTCTATCCATTTCAACACACCGTCTTGTATTCCATGCGCTTTTAGTTTTAGCAGTAAACGTTTGTGGGGAACTTTGTCAAAGGCCTTTTGAAAATCAAGGTATATAATATTCTACAGCTTTACTCTCATCGTAGAGGTTGAGGATATCGTGGAAGAAGTCTAAGAGGTTTGTTAAACAGGAACGTTTTTTACGAAAGCCGTGTTGAGTATCTTTAAGTATTTTATTTTCCTCAAAGTGATTTACGAGTCTGTCTCGTATGACCGTTTCTAGCATTTTACATACAACTGAGGTTAAGCTAATTGGACGATAGTTACTGGATAGGGATTTGCTGCCTTTTTTGAATATCGGTGTTACGTTGGCTAGCTTCCACTGATCGGGCATAGTTCCAGACTGCAAGGATTTATTGAATAGTAATGTCAGTGGTTTAGAGAGCTCATCCTTAGCTTCCTTTAGAACTTAGGCGAGATTGTATCAGGTCCAGGCGTTTTATTTACCTTGAGTTTATCTAAACAATTCAATACTTCTCTCTCTGTAACGGTGATATTGCTTAAAACATCGGAATTATCAATCTGAATCGGCGATGGTGTAGGGATATCACTGAGGTCTTCTGTTGTAAAAACTGATGCAAAGAAGGTATTGAGGGCATTACTCATTTGTTCTTCATCTTTGGTGTATTCTCCATTTTCATCGACTAACGGTCCAACAGTTGAAGTAACTACTTTTTTCTTTCTGATATAACTATAGAATTCTTTCGGGTTTGTTTTACTTTGATTCGCAATATGTAACTCTAAGGTCTTTTTACTTTGCTTAATTAACTTTTTGGCTTTGCGTCGTAGCTCTACAAATTTCAGCCGTTCTTCGTCATTTTGTGAGGATTTTAATCTATCATTAGCAAATTTTTTAGCAAGCAGGCAGTTTGAAATATCTTTATTCCACCATTGGGCTTATTATTATGGCCTGGACGCCGAGTTTTCGATGGTATGCAGTCTTGCACTGCTTTTAGGTAAGTGGCTTCGAATAACTTCCAAGATGTATTTATGTCGTTATTGTGAATTAAAAAGCTCCAGTCAGTTTCTTTAAACATAGCTCTAAGTTTATGGAAGTTTGCTTTCTTGAAATTAGGGACTTTTTCGATGCTACTATTTGGTTCGTTACTAGTAAACTTTAAAGTGAAAGTTATCGTATGATGGTCGCTGTTACTGAATTCATCACCAACATTCAAATTCTCTATTAATTCTTCTTTTGTTGCAAGTACAATGTCAAGAACGTTATTACCACGGGTCGGCGTTCCAACAAATTGATAAAGCGAACTCTCTTGCAAGTTCGTATACAAGTCATGTCCGGAGGGTGAAGTTAGAGGATCGCCCCACTTGGTCACAGGTAAATTAAAGTCACCAAAAATTACGGTATCTTGCGAGTTACTTATATCTGCAATTTGTTCGTAAATTTCTCGGTCAGTTTGCACTGATTGAGCTGGAGGTCTGTATATTAATGCAAGTATTATTTTGGTACCTCTATTATTCTTTATTAGCACAAAAGATGCGTCGACGTTCACAATTTGAGGTTTTGACAAGAGGGTAAGGGTTAAGACTTTCTTTGATATAAAGTAAAACGCCACCTCCATTTCGATTTATTCGGCTTTTCTCAAACATTACATAACCGGGAAGTGAATACTCTGCTAAAAAGTCTCTATCTTCTGTATTGAGCCAAGATTCTGTTATGCCAATCACATCATAATTTTCTGTAAACACTAGCTCCTCTAAATCTGAAAATTTATTGCGTATGCTACGAGCGTTTGCATAGAAAACCTTTAAATTTGTTATTTTAGAACTCACGGAACGCGCTTCAATAATATTTTTGGTTCTTGTCGGATCTACATTTATGTTCATGGCTGTCCTCGGCCCTCGCTGTCTCCGGTCCTTATCGCTGGTGGTCCTCG